>PITA01003135.1:0-144156 GCA_004023965.1 Spilogale gracilis | reverse complement strand
TGGCCGATGTCAAAGAGGTTATTGCCCATGTTCTCTTCTAGGATTTTGATGGATTCCTGCCTCACGTTGAGGTCTTTCATCCATTTCGAGTTTGCCTTTTGTGTGCTGTAAGAGAATGGTCTAGTTTCATTCTTCTATACGTAGCTGTCCAATTTTCCCAGCACCATTTATTGAAGAGACTGTCTTTTTTCCACTGGATATTTTTTCCTGCTTTGTCAAAGATGATTTGACCATAGATTTGTGGGTCCATATGTGGGCTCTCCACTCTGTTCCATTGGTCTATTTCTCTGTTTTTATGCCAGTACCATGCTGTCTTGGTAATCATAGCTTTGTAGTAAAGCCTGAAGTCAGGTAATGAGATGCCCCCAGCTTTGCTTTTCTTCTTCAGCAATTCCTTAGCAATTCGGGGTTTTTTGGTTCCATATAAATTTTAGGATTGTTTGTTCCAACGTTTTGAAGAATGTTGGTGGAATTTTGATCGGAATGGCATTGAAAGTATAGATTGCTCTGGGCAGTATAGACATTTTGACAATGTTTATTCTTCCGATCCATGAGCATGGAATGCTCTTCCATCTTTTTGTGTCTTTTTCAATTTCTTTCATGAGTGTTAACAATATAAAAATAATCCTCAAATAAAAACCGATGCTCCAAGAAGATGGACATCTTTATTCTCTACCTTCAAGTAATCCCTAGAACAAATTGTCTTTGCCCTAGAGGTATTGAATAATATGGGACTAGCGTGTACATAAAGAAACAACCACCACTAAAAGTCTGTTAATTTGCACTTCCAAACACTTAACCTTCAAGACATTCTATTAACAATTTTTAAGTGAAGAAATAATATTACTGAGCTTTCCTGTAATTCAAGTTAAGAAAACATTACCAAATAGGTGTCCCTTGAGAATCCAACTATAGTTCTTTGTATTCCCTCCTTGTACTTCTCATCACCACCAATCATAAACTCAACTACTTTCCTCCCACTGTTTTGGCAATTAAAATTATAATATGAACTTAAAGATTGCTACTCAGCCAGTATGAATTAGCAGCCCTGCCTCTCTTTATCCATGATGTGAATGTATGTATAAAGTGATTTTTTTTAAAGAAATGTCTTTTAGGCTTTTACAAGTCAATAGACTCTTTTGCCCACCTTATTTCAACGAAAAAAGGTTTTTTAAAAAGTGTGGAAGAGTAATGTTAAACTAAGTGCCTAACTCCCTGAGAGCTTTATTTCAAGGTTTCCAGCTCTGAGGAAGCAAAGCTTCCTGAGTCCTGCCAGAACACAGTAATATCCAAAATCCTGAGGACATTCTGCTAACTTCAGGAGTAATTGTTGGAAACAGCATGTTATGGAATTGAAAACTAATCCTGGATTTTCCAGTGCAATGTACATTTCCTGGAACATTCAACTCTCCCCAGGCAGAAGTCAAAATGTTTATAGCTTTCAGCCTCACTGTTTGTAAATGGAAAGCTGAGCTCTGAATTCATAATCACTGATTAAGCTGCAGTTTTTTACCCAATATTGGGGTGGGAAAGGACAGTGGGTTCTCTCATACTGAACCATAAACACATGTTTTGTTATGCATAATAAATTCCCTAACCTTGCACTTCTTTTGAAGGGAAACGTGAGGGATGTAATAAAATACTTGAGGCAAAAGCTAAAAGAGTCTGTCTAGTTGGCATACCAAGTTAAAAATGAAAAGAAATCCCTATAGGTAGTGCACTATAAGTATTCCATGATTTTATTTTTCAGTTTTAACATAATAGAATGCTAAAGGCAGAAGGGCGTTAGAGGTCACCTAAGCCAATTCTTTCTTTACAAAAGAGGAAACTGAAAGCCACCAAAGTAAAGCGACTTCCTTAGAGTCACACAGATAGTGTCAATACAGAGAACAGACTGAATTCTCCTGATATCTAATACAGCATTACTTTCCTGCATAAATGATTGTAAAGGACATACACTCATTCTGTATGTTAACTAGTAATGAGTGTCATGTACAGATTATGACACACTATTTTAAATATACCTTAACTGTATTTCTCAGTCTTCATGATTGTTATGCCAAGTATATTTAGCAATTACATTGATCTGAGACCTTGTGCATCGGGTCTATTTTACCTCATCTCCTCCTGCCCATTAAGAAATGGTTTTTACTAAGCCACAAAACTCAATAAGTACTTGTTAGTAAGTCTGACTTTGCTGTATCAAGAAGAGAAGGATCATTTATGAGTTAGGAGGAAAAGTAGTGGGTCAGAGTGTAACAACAACATTTCCCCCTTTCTATATTTGATACTTTTGACATCTTGGGGTTAAAGGGGAACAGGATATACCATTCTAAAATATATCCCTTAGGTATAAAGACTATTTTAGGTAGATTATTTTTTTTTAAGATTTTATTTATTTATTTGACAGAGAGGGAGATCACAGGTAGGCAGAGAGGCAGGTAGAGAGAGAGAAGGAAGCAGGCTCCCTGCTGAGTAGAGAGCCCGATATGGACCTCCATCCCAGGACCCTGAGATGATGACCTGAGCCGAAAGCCTCTGCTTTCACCCACTAAGCTACCCAGGTGCCCTAGGTAGATTATTTTTAAGAAACAAACAAGAAAATCTCTGGAAACTAATAGAAATTATCCTTTTGTAAAAGACATTTACATTTGCAAGGAAAATCTCCATTTGTGTGAGTGTCTTCCTCTCACTATCAGAAACAGGAGAATACCCAAATCTAGAAATGCCTGAAGGAGATGCTGGCTTAAATATGCATAGCAACTATACCCTTGTTTACTGTGTTTTGCCTGATAAATTCCTATAACTGGCTTTCCTCATCCCAACATCTTTTGTTTTTAGTTGGAGATGGTATTTAAAATAGTGACTTGGGCCATTCAGGTTACTACTCAGTTTTCAGGGGTACCCTGTATATACCTAGGGAAAATAATATACATGTTATTATACTTCTGTTTGTTTCTTCCTGTTAATTTGTCCTTTATTATAGAAGAGTCTCAGACGACAAGAACCTAGAAAAGTAGAGGAGGAATCATTTTTTCTCTTGTACAGTGTTTTGCAGGCCCTGGAGGGACTGCTCTTCCCACGGCTAGCCAATTCCTAGAAAGAGTAAAAAACCGGCTTGCAAGTGTACCTTCCCTATGTGCACCAACCTATCTAGAGCCCACACCCCAACCACCTCCTTTATCGGTTTTCACACTCTGGGCCCATATTCCCTTGCCCTAATCACCCCAGAGCCAGGAAACAGACAACTAATGAAACCAACACCGTCATACTCCATTCAGCCTTAAATATACCTTATAAATATATCCTTAAATATACCAACCCAACCCCTCAGGGAGGTGGATTTGAGAAATCTTCTTCTGTCTTCTTGCTTGGTGCCATTCAAAAGATACTGGTATCAGTGTTTGAATTGATTCACACTGGGCAACAGGCCCTTGTCTGGCAACACTAATAGCCCTTACACCCCAGAGCCCACTGAAATTATTCAAACAAGCCAATCCTTAAGCTGCTTGCCCTGTCTCGCCCATTACTTCCTGTGGAAAGCATAATAAAGGCTTGCCCACATTTTCCCCTTGCTCCTTCTGCCTCCTGACCAACACCAGTGGATCCCCATGTGGCCGTGAGGTGTGATCTTTCCCTTCCTCTTAGGAACTGTGAGTAACAAACTATCATTCCGATGGAAATCTTTGCTTGATCTGTTGACCTCACCATATTTGAATAAAAATATCTACGTTTTACAACAAAGAGGTCAAAGTCCAGGAAAACTAAAGGTGCCAAAATCCAAGATAGATTTAAAGCAAGCAAGAAGAAACAAGCAATAAGCTATTAAGTAGGGAGAATATGGCAGAGGTCTAGGTCAGGAAGAACTCTGCAAATCTAGAATTCTGATTGTGGTATGACTTTGGCGCCTTCCTAAAATATGGGACGGTTGACATAAAATGGCATATTAACAATTCCTTGAATACACTGCCTAATAAATGATGTGATATGTGAGAACTTTAACATTCCTAGACAAGATTCACTATGTAGTATTCCCGTGATCAGCGCCCCAGTTGTAAGCCATACCAGAGTGCTAAAACAGCCTCTTAATCATCTCCTGCTTTTTCTTCCTCTATTCCTTAATTCATCTCTTCTACTATTGCTAAGTCATACCTTGTATATTGATAAGAATCCTCTATATTTTTTCTTTTTTTTTCAATTACAGATTGAATCTTCACTATTTCATTTATAGCTCTTCAAATACTGTTTCCCGCATAACCGCCAGCCTTAACTTCCACTGTTCCACTCTATTCTGTATCACGTGGCTAAATTAAATCCTCCATTGTTTCCAGCACATTTTCCCCATGCACTGAACTACTTGAATGATAGAGGCACCATAAAATGTATTTTAATATTAGCTTTAGAAACAAGTATACCTGGGTATACTGAATGTTTTAGAACCTCCAACAAACTATGCTCTGATCTTGGAATGTTTGTTCTAATATCTTGGACTGTAAGTTTCTTTTTTCTCATGCTGGAGGAATCAGTATCAGAATGCTTGGGAATCACCAAGATATTAATATCTATGTTATGGAATTCTTAAACAGGTTAAATGAGATAGTATGTATAAAGATTTCAGCACAATTTTGGTGTGAATTAATTCTGGTTAATAGCAACTATTATATCATTTCTAACCTTAAAGTAGTGTTCCTGAGTTTTTAATGTATATCATATACACTGCCAGGTAATATTCAAGAACCTCTGATATATGTTATAATTGATGCCATGTTTTCAAAAGAAAAAAACTCAGACTCAAGAGAAATAACTTGCTCAAGCACATACAATTAGGTTAGAATTATAAGTTTCTTCACGGCTTCTTTCACTCTTTCTTCTCTACATGAAGCTGAGCTAATGCCCATAAAGTCATTTAGTGAAGGGACTGTGACTCATTTATCTTTTATTTCACAGTATTTGAGACTTTTTTAAAATTTAAATTTAAGTTAACTTCAATGAGTATTTGCAGCACTGTTTTAAGAAATTTATATAGGGACGCCTGGGTGGCTCAGTTGGTTTAGCGACTGCCTTCGGCTCAGGTCATGATCCCGGAGACCAAGGATCAAGTCCCACATCTGGCTCCCTGCTCGGCGGGAAGCCTGCTTCTCCCTCTCTCACTCCCCCTGCTTGTGTTCCCTCTCTCGCTGTGTTTCTTGCTGTCAAATAAATAAAATCTTTTAAAAAAAATTTATATAAACTATATCATTTAGATATGATGATGCCTCACAAGATATATATTACAGTGTCCATTTTCAGGTGAGGAAATGGAGAATCACAGAGATTATCCTGCTCAAACCACACAGTATTTGAAAACACCATAGCTACCTATGACAAAAGTTGATGTGCCACACTAAAAAGGCTGCAAATCAAAACATGCATGTAATTCATTTCTAGTGAATGAAATTTTAATTGACATCTGGAAAATGTATCTTCCCACTTCACTAAAGAGTGTAAAATGGTGACATGTTCTGGAAAACTTGTGTGTGTGTTTGTGTATGTATGGGTGTGTATAGTAGCTGAGTGTGCTGCGTATATTTTAATAAGCATTTGAACTTTCAGTAATAATAGAAATCTGTGGGGGACGCCACCTATCACGAGGACATAGTACTTTCCCCACCATGGAGAGTCTGTGTGACGGACACTCCCTTATCCACTAAGCCACTATGGTGGCAGCTCTGGATTGGCCGATCTGACTTCCACGGACGTGGTCAGTTCGTGGACAGTGCATTCGATACACTGACCTCCGTACTGCCTCCTGCATGGGCTGTTGACCATTAGAGCTGATTGGATGTCCCTACCCAACACCCCATCCCCATCACCTCCCCCTGCTAAACTTATATAAACGTGTACCACTTCCTCAATAAACGAGATCCTGCTTCGACAGACCTCCCGGCTGCTGTCTTCTCTTTGCCGCCGACACTCTCCTTCCTGCTCGACTTCCCCTGGCTGGTCCAGGGGAAAATCCCCTGACCTTTGTTGTCCCAGAGAAGAGGGCAACAGAAATCCTCACTTTAACACGGGGCCAGCCCCAGCAACAGTCGGGATCCAAGGATGAGAGAAGGCGTCGGCGAATGAGGAGATCAAACTCAAAGATGGTATAGGGATCTCCTGAAAAAACACTGTTCTCAGGGCTCTTTATTTATAGCAGAGAGTTACATATTTTTTCAGATGAAAACCATATGATCAAAGAGTTTCTTTAAGTGATGGATCATCAATCTTGAGTGACAATAGTGACAATAGTGTTTTTGAGGGTCCTTGTAAAAACAGGACGGGCCTTGTGCCCTTGAGGGTCTCACACAACAAAACGGGATGTGTCTATTTCTTTGAAGGGTCCATACAATAAAACAGGATGTGCCAATTATATCCTAATCTATAGACTGATCGATCACAGGCAGGCATGTCCTGAGCAACAGATGGTTCCTGCAAATCCTTATCTTATTAGAACGTTTTACTTCCCCCCAGCATAGGAAAGTGAATGAATGGTCACACAAACAGGAGGTTGCAATATCTAAGCTATTTATGTTAGTAAAGATTTCACTAAGTTTTAAAGGAAGTATGTTGTGCCCCCATAATCCTACAATTATTAAGCTTCATAAGGATTGGCATGGCTCTCCATGCCTTGGATGAGCGCTTGTCCAGGTGCACGTCCCAGGGACACAAAGGACATATTGCCCTGGCCCACAGGGCACATTCACGGGTACCTCCACCATAGTTTTTGGGGCTTGCAGCATGGCGGGGGGGGGGGCGGATCATGCCACCCCAGACAGCTACTCTGAGAGCAGGGGGCAGGGATGAGGGTGCAGACATAAGTGGCCCAGGAAAAACCTTTTCAGCCTCCTTTGCAGCTAGCTGGCCCTTGTGGAAAGTTCTGATCAAGGGGATGCTAAGAAAAATGTGGAAATTAAGTTCTGAGACATACCTTAAAGGCAAGTGCAGGCTACTTCTCCCTCTCCCCATCCTGCTGAAAACAAGGATATAGTGGCTGGAGGTACAATTTAGACCAAGATAGTAAATATCATTCCCTAGGAATGACAGGATGGAAATCTCAGTGTAGCCCAAGTCCCAGTTAGCTCCTGAGCCATCTTGCCTTTACTGAACTCTAAATTCTAACTTCCACTTAAACCATTGTTATGTTGGCTCTCAATAGCTGAATTATCACAACACTTATTTACTAATTATTTACTAACAAGTAAGGGAAAGCTAATGAAAAAAGAAGGAAACAATAGAAATATATTTTGACAGATTGATGAGTTAAGTATCAAGCCATAGAAATATGGAATCTCAGTGTTGGGAGGGATATAAATAGTCTACCCACAGAGATGATGCTCAAATTCACTCTCCAAACTTTACAAAGTGAAGTCACAGGAAAACAATAAATAAATATGCTGAATTAGATGTATCTAAAGTAATTTTGACAGCTGTCAGAGCCACATCTATGAGTTAGGTAAGTTACCACGTGCAAAGCAGTGGTATGAGCCTAAAACATGCTGGTTCTATATGAGATGACACAGGAGGGACAAAATTGTCAGGAGACACTGTTGAGGCCCAAAGGGGTATTTCTGAAAAGAAGATTATCAGATGCTCACATAAGATTTACTACTCAATGCTCTATCTATTGTGTATTTTATTCATTCTAATTTGGAATACTTTGACTTAAATCGTAGGGACTTATTTTCTGCCATGAGTCCCGAAGCGCACATCTTCAATGATTTTCTTCATGGGAAGCAGGACCAGATCACATAAGACTCATTATGGTTTTTAAAATATGTGTATGATGAGTAATATTTGCATGATTATGCAGACAAGTTGAAAGTGAGGTCATTGTTACTGTATAAAGCAAAACTGTGGTTTATTCTCATGTTTATGCCAACTGTTCAGAAGGAAAAGAGAAAATCAAAGATGATGGCATGCTGATAATGCCTTAGATAGCAGGAAATTCAATACCATGCTTCCTGGCTGTATGACACAACATCTGTCTAGGGGCCTGAGAAATTGTAATATCCATGCAATTCACCAAAGAGATTCTGAGAATGATTAAGGCATGTTATTCCCTTCCCCAGAGATGGGTAAGAAAAGAATAACTTGCCCCATGAGCATCCAGGATCGTTCTACTTGACTCCTGGATTAACCCAGTCCCCCACCCAAGAGCTTAGAGGACTGCACTAGCCCTGTAGCACCAAAGCAGGGCTTCACATACATCTTCCTGAATATTTCCTAAAAATTGATTATAAAAGGCCAACCTAAAAAATGTTCTAAAAACTGCTGAAAATTCAGTTCTCTTTATCTAACATAATGGCTTTTCCAACCATTTAGCATATTTCTCTCTCTCTTTTTTAAAGATGTGATATGTATATTCCACTGAAATGGGAATAAACTGTTACAAAATGTATTTTTATAAAAAGAAAAAAGCAGGACTACTTGGAAAGTTTTGTATGACTTGCACTGGTCATATACCCAGAAAACAATGCTGCTATGATCTATTCTCAAATGTATTTTACTCCTTTAGAAAGGCTGAAATAACTTCTAGTGGTTATGTCACAACTAAAAATATAAGCATTCAATTGTACATCTCTTTATTAATTGTATTTGTCACTAATTATTTTTATATTGTAAGAAAACTATTTTAAAAAATATTTTATTTTATTTATTTGAGAAAATGAGAGAGAGAGCAAAGATGAGGGAGAGACAGAGGGAGAAGCAGACTCTTTGCTGAGCAAGGAGCCCTATGTGGGGCCCTATCCCCAGACCCTGAGCTGAAGGCAGACACTTAACTGAATGAGCCAATACATAAGAAAAGTACTACTAACATTTAAGCAAAATAAACTTTTTTAATTTAATAAACACTCTTAACCTGATTATTTAGTTGGAGTTAAAGATCAGATATTTTCTAAAATCATAATATCATCTTTTTGATAATATTCAATTATAAAAAATGTTTAAAGAAAAAATTATAACTTTGTGTGGTGATGGATGTTAATTATACTTATTGTGGTAATTTCACAATGTATACAAATATTGAATCTTGTGCTTTACACTTGAAAATAACTTTAGATGTCAATTATATATCACTTTTAAAAGAAAGGGGGTTTTTTGTTTGTTTTGTTTTTGTTTTTGTTTTTTTAGAAAGAGAGCACACAAGCAGGGGCGGGGGACTCAGAGGTAAAGGAAGAGAGAAAATCTTAAGGAAGCTCCTCACCTAGCATAGGAGCCCACACCAGGCTCGATCCCACCACCCCGAGATTATGACCTGAGCCAAAATCCAGAGTCAGCCATGAACTGATTGAGCCACACAAGTGCCCCAATTTTATATTACTTTTTTTAAAAGTTCAAAAAACGTATGAAATATAAGTGTAAAGAAGAAATAAAACTCATAGTCCCATTATAGAAATTTTAACAAAATCTTATTCTGGTACATTTTATAAAATGTTACCATATCTCATATTTTATTTTTAAAATTATATCACAAGCATATATCTGTGTTTAAGATATCTTCTGTCTTCCCTGATATTTTCTTTGCATTCTTTTTTGCTTATATACACTGTGTTTAATTTGTTTTTAACTCCTTAAGTTCTTGGAAAACTTCTGGCAATAGAAGTTAGAGATACTTCTAAACATATTTCATATTTTATCAAAATAAAGAATAAATGTACTTCATCTAAGTTACTCCCTTATATGATTAAAAGGAATTATTAAGCTCCCTCTGTCCCTTCTTATTGTGGTGTCAAGGTGTGTGTGTTCCGCTCTGTGATGAAGGGCCCTGGTTTCTGCAGGACACCCACACCATCAAGCTCAGAGGCACAAACTAACACATTTAAATCTATCCTTGTGGTTCCAGCTCATGCTTGTGCACTCCAGGTTCTTCTTTGTTAGAAATAGCTTTATTAAAGTATAAGTTACATTCCATAAAATTCACCCAGTGTAGGTATACAATTGACTTTTAGTAAATTTACAGAATCGTGCATCCAATAGCATACTCCAGTTTTAGAATATTTCTAAAGAGGAGTTTTCTGAATATTTCATAGTGGTTTTGAAGTTCATGCATGTTAAAGAATGTATCAGCATTTTTTTTTATTATATGAATGTACTACATTTTGTTTATATATTCATGATAGAAATTTGAAATGTTTTTTCATTTTTGTCCAATTTGAATATGCTGCTAATAAACATTTCTGTTCAGATATTTGCATGAACATATGTTGCCATTAGATTCATAGAAATCAATGTTGGATTTTATTGTAGGTAAGTTAATACAGCTTTTTATGAAACTGCCAAACTGTTTTCCAAAGTAGCTATATCATTTCACTTTCCAACTAACAATGTATGAGGGTGCTTATTTCTCCACATCTAGCCACTATTTGTTATTAATTGTCTTTCTTATTATACCTAGTCTAGTAGACAGGCATTGGTATCTTATGATTTTGACTGGCATTTCTCTAATAACGTGATTATTGTGCTCTTCCTGTTTTTCTTAGCCATTTTTATGTCTTTGCTGATGAAAGGTCTGTTCAAGTCTTTTGTTTATTTTTTAAGTTAGGTTGTTTTTCCTACTATGATTAAGCTGTGAGAATTATTTATATATTTCAGATGCAAGTTCTTTATCAATACATAATTTGCAAATATCTTCTCTAGTCTATAGCTGGAGAGTTTCTGGAACTTTTTAGTTTTTATGATATACAGTTTATCATTTTTTTCTTTTTTGGTGTGCTTTTGTAATCATTTCTTTTCTTTTTTTTTTTTTAAAGATTTTATTTATTTGACAGAGAGAAACACAGCGAGAGAGGGAACACAAGCAGAAGGAGTGAGAGCAGGAGAAGCAGGCTTCCCGCGAGCAGGGAGCCTGATGTGGGACTTGATCCCCGGTCTCCGGGATCATGACCTGAGTCGAAGGCAGTTGCTTAACCAACTGAGCCACCCAGGCACCCCATGCTTTTGTAATCATTTCTAAGAACTTTATACCTAATTTAGGGTCATAAAGATTTTCTTCTATATAATCAACCTTGAAATTTTAGCTCTTACATATAGCTCTATTATCCATCATGAGTTATTTTTTATTTATAGTGTGAGGTATGAGCCTAAGTTCTTTTTATTTTCCAATAGATGTTCAGTTGTCCCAGAATGACTTGCAAATTCTATCCTTTTCCCTCATTGAATTTCCTTGGCACTTCTGTTCCAGCCTATTCTAGCTCTCTCTCACTTACCATCAGTGTTACTCAGCCAATCAAAGATTTGCTATTTGTATTGAGTTGTAAATACTCTTTAACATGAGTTAATGAGTGAATAAAGATACAAGAGAATAACTAAATGCAATGGCCTATCATTTTTTACCTAGCTTTTTTTGCAATTTCCCTACTATTGTTTAGAATTTAAATTTTATTTAAATTTATTTAAAATTATTTGAATATATTATTTTGTTTAAAAAAGGGACATTTCTCTTTTTTTTTTGCTTGACTCTTTTGTATTATTTTGTGTAGTTCAAACTGAAACATGTCCATAAGAATTTTATGAGTGTGCATTAATAAATATTCCTTTTAGTTATCAGTAATGGGATGAACTACACAATCATATTTTGAAGAAAAACCAACAAAAATGGAGAAAAGAGGTAACTTGAAAAAGAGAAATAGACCAAAGGGTTTAAGAGGACCTCTGAAACTCATGTGTACCCAAATGCAGGCAAAATCATACATCAGTCATTTCAGATTATAGAGTGCAACCATCCTTCTTAACAAGCTGAGTTTTTAAAAAGTCACCAGAAATAACTTCCCAGTATTAAATTGAAATTTCTCATTATGATAAAGGATAAACATGACTGATGCTGTGATAAATTCTTCATGATCTTTGACCTAGAAAGAAAAGATGAAACCAAGGTTTAGAGGGGCCAAGATATTGACAGAACTGAGATTTGACAATAGGAAATCTGATTTCAGGATCCACCCTCATAATTATTATACTCTTTGTTTCCTTGTGCAGCAATATAAATAATTCTCTTCATAGCCAATTGGTAGTACAACAACAACAACAACAACAACAGATCTTTACTCTTAGGAACCCTCAATCTAATGGATATTTATATATCTGAGGTTACTTTTCAGAGTTAATTCCTATTTTAAGAGGGAGTAATACAGGGATAATTATAGTCCCTGCTACTTCTTCCTCTTTCTATGTCCTACTCAAAACATTCCACAACACATCCCATCTCCTCCACATACACTCACTTTTTAATCTGTACCTAATCAAGTTTGTATACATAGCTCAGTTTTTCATATTCTTCAGCTATAGCAAATAGGAAGACAAAAATTCTACTAGTATTTGAAATGTCATGTTTCCAGAACCATCCAAGAGCTGGTGACACCAGAAGTAAGAGAGTTAAGTGACTAAAAATTTAAGTTCCAGAATCAAAGTGTCTGGCCTGTAATTACTACTTGGGAGACATCAGGCAAGTTTTTTATTAATCTCATCTGTAAAATGGAGGAATAAAACAATTTCCACTTGTAAGGATCTAATTATATGGTCTCTATAATATATTTCACTTAGACATGGTACATAGTAAATGCTCACCTAATGATAGGTATTTATGTTAATTCTTGTCTCAAAAAAGATCTAGTATCTAATTGTGCCATAATTATGTTATTGTTTGTGGTGCTTTCTAGCAGATTCAGTATGGCAGCTACACAGAAAACAATCTATTATCCAAATGTTAACACATTAATTATTTAGAGGACTCCTTCATAATTCTGCAATTCTACACAGAACAGGAAATAAATGTGTTACAAGAGCCATATTAATTTTCTGCCATGGAAGGTAAAGGTATTTTAGTATTATTTAGATGTAAATATTGTGCCTCTTATTTAACCATTTATGAGGCTCTAAACTGCAATTGGGGAAAGTACTATGTGGTTTTAGGCATTCTTCTGGCCTACCTTTATAAAGAGATGGGATAGCTCTCTATAAAGAAGAAAAAAGGTCTGAAATTTCCACATCATAATATTATTTCTGCCATCTACACAACCAACATGAACCTCTAGCTTACCTATTCTAGCTTCTTACTGGAAACTTCCACCTCAAATCAACTATTACACTTATGGTAAATACCTGGCCCAAATATCCAATTGGTCTAATAGCAATATATTCTCAGAATCCCCAAACCTGATTCCTACATTAAACCAGATAGCTATAAAGCCACATGCTGTGCTTGACCTCATATTATACCTTCAGTTTTCATAAACTGCTTCTAATCATAAAAATATTATCAAATACATCACTCATTTTGTCCTTTAAGAAAACATCCACATAAAAATTTCCTCTCATCTCAGAGCTGGATTAAAAATATAGATATAAATATGTTTGACAAATTTCTAAGCTTCCCATTTTTGGATGATGAGAACTGTGCAACATGCCAGTTACTAGAATGAAGTTCTGTTAAATATGAGTTTAAATATAAAACTTTCCACCAACATTTTTAGCTTTGGTATCTTAAATAGTTTTATATTTGTCAGGTAATTTTTAATCTTATTTTCATACTACCTATTAAAAAATGGAGGGAGGGAGGATTCATACAAAATTGGAAACTAAAGAGGAGAAATAACAATTGGCACCACAGAAATACAAAGGATTATAAGAGGATATTTTGTGAATAAATTAGACAGACTAGAAGAAATAGATAAATTCCTAGAAGCATATAATCTCCCAAAACTGAGCCAGGAAGATACAGAAAACTTGAACATACTGGTTATCAGCAATGAATTTGAATCAGTAATCACAAAACTCCCAACAAAGAAAAGTCCAGAACCAGCTGGCTTCCCAGGTGAATTCTAGAAAACATTTAAAGAAGAGTTAATACCTGTTCTTTTCTCTTTTCTTTCTTTCTTCCTTTCTTTCTTCTCTTCCTTCCTTCCTTCCTTCCTTTCTTTCTTCCTTCCTTCCTTCCTTTCTTTCTCTCTCTCTCTTTCTTTCTTTCCTTCTTTCTTTCTTTTGAGAGAGAGAGAGAGAGAGAGAAAGAGTCAGTGAGAGAGAGCATGAGAGGGGAGAAGGTCAGAGGGAGAAGCAAACTCCCCATGGAGCTGGGAACCCAATGTGGGACATGATCCCAGGACTCCAGGATCATGACCTGATCCTGACCTGAGCTGAAGGCAGTGGCTTAACCAAGTGAGCCACCCAGGCACCCCAAGTTAATACCTGTTCTTAAACTACTCCAAAAATCAGAAGAGGAAGGAAAGCTTCCAAATTTATTCTATGAGGTTAGCATTACCCTGATACCAAAACCAGATAGACACTACAAAAAAGGACAATATCTCTAATAAACATGGATATGAAAGTCCTCAACAAAATAGCAAACCAAATCCAACAATACATTAAAAAAATCACTCACCACAATTAAATGGGATTTATTTCCAGGTTGCAAGGGTAGTTCAATATTTATAAGTCAATCAATATGATACATCACATCAACAAGAGAAAGGATAAATGCCATATGATCATTTCAATAGATGCAGAAAAAGAATCTAACAAAGTACAAAATCCATTCATGATAATAAGCCAAGAAGAGAACGTCAAGTATCACATGGTTTCACTTACTTGCGGTGCATGAGGGGTAACCTGGAGGACAGTGGGAGAAGGAAAGTAAATGGGAACTAGGATAATCCAGGGAGGGAAACGAAACAACAGAGACTTTGGACACAGAAACAAACTGAGGGACTTGGAGGGAGGGGGGGGTGGAGGGATGGGAGAGCCTGGTGGTGGGTACTGGGGACACCTAAAGCGTGGAGCACTGGGTGTGGGGAATGGGGAATGAATCTTGGAACACTGGGAAAAAATTTTTGAGTAACAATAAAAAAAATAGATAAGATATTGTAAAAAAAAAAAAAAACCCTCAACAAACTAGTTTAAAGGGAAGATACCTCAACATAATAAAGGCTACATATGAAAAACCTATAGCTAACACCATACTCAATTGTGAAAAATTGAGAGCTTTTCCCCTAAGGTCAGACAAGCAAGGATGTCCAATTTCACCACTTTTGGTCAACATAGTACTAGAAGCCCTGATCACAATAATCAAACAAGAAAAAGAACTAAAAGCCATCTAAATTGGTAAGGAAGAAGTAAAACTGTCACCATATGCAGATGACATAATATCATATATAGAAAACCTTAAAGATGCTGCTAAAAAACTATTCAAACTCATAAAGAAATATAGTAAAATCATAGGGTAAAAAAATCGATATACAAAAATCCATTTCATGTCTACACACTAATAATGAAGTAGTGGAAAAAGAAATTAAGAAAACAGTTTCACTTAATTTGTACCAAAATAATAAAATATGCAGGAGAAAACTTAACTCAAGGAGATTAAAGACCCATACTCTGAAAATTATAATACACTGATGAAAGAAATTGAAGATGATACAAACAAATGGAAAGATAGTCCATGCTCTTGAATTGGAAGAACAAATATTGTTAAAATGTCTATATTGCCCAAAGCAACTTATAGATGTAATGCAATCCCTATCAAAATATCAGTAGCATTTTTCACAGAACTAGAACCAACAATCCTAAAATTTGTATGGAACCACAAAAGACCACAAATAGCCAAAGCAATCTTGAAAATGAATTTTCAGACTAGAGGTGTTACAATCCCAGGCTTCAAGATATACTACAAAGCTGTAGTAATTACAAGAGTATGATGCTTGCATAAAAATAGACACACAGATCAATAGAACAGAATAGAGAATCCAGAAATAAACACAAAACTATATGGTTACCCAAACTGTGACAAAGAAAGCAAGATTATGCAATAGAAAAAGATAGTTTTGGGGTTTTTTTTTAAACAAATGGTGTTGAGAAAACTGGACAGCTACATGCAAAAGGATGAAACTAGATCACTTTCCTTTTTTTTTTTTTAAAGATTTTATTTATTTGATAGAGAGAAACACAGCCAGAGGGGGAACAGAAGCAGAGGGAATGAGAGAGGGAGAAGCAGGCCCCCGCCGAGCAGGGAGCCCATGCGGGATTCAATCCCGGGTCTCTGGGATCATGACCCAAGCTGAAGGCAGTCGCCCAACCAACTGAGCCACCCAGGCACCCCTAGACCACTTTCTTACACCATACACAAAACAAGCTCAAAATCGATGAAAAACCTAAATGTGAGATCTGAAGCCACAAAAATCCTAGAAGAGAGCACAGGCAGTAATTTCCCTGACGTTAATAGTGGCAACATCTTTCTAGATATGTCTCCTGAGGCAAAGGAAACAAAAGCAAGAATAAACTGCTGAGATTATAACAAAATAAAAATCTGCACATCAAAGGAAACAATCAACAAAAATACAAACTTGTGAATGGGAGAAAATATTTGCAAATAGTATTTCCAAAGGGTTAGTATTTAAAAAAATATAAAAACTTCTATAACTCAACTCCAAAAACAAACAAACAAGCAAAAAAACCTCAAAAAACAAAGGACAAATAATGCAGTTAAAAACGGGCAGAAGACATGAACAGACATTACTCCAAGGAAGACATATAGATGGCCAGAAGACACATGGAAAGGTGCTCAATATCACTCATCATCAGGGAAATGCAAATCAAAACCACAAAGAGGTATCACTTCATACCTGCCAGAATGGCTTAAAACCCACAAGAAACAACAGGTGTTGGTGAAGATATGGAGAGAAAGGAACCCTCGTGCACTGTTGGTGGGAATGCAAGTTTCTCAAGTTTCATCCTTCTTCAGTAACATTCAACATAGGTGTTTTCCCCCTTTTCCTAAGTACACTTTTTTCACGTACCTCTCAGGAACACCTCACTCACTACCTCACTGGCTCCTTCTAACTCTTGGTTAGTTCCTCTTTTCCAACTTCTAATGGAATACTCTCCTAGAACTTAGTTCTTAGACACCTTTTCCAACTTAATTACTTTCTTTGATGATCTCATCCAGTCTCAAGACTTTAAATGACACTTGTATTCTAAATGGCTGCCTCCGTGACAGAGCCATTAGCCTAAACTACTCTACCCATCTCAACTGAGGGCAATTCTGTATTTAAATTTCCTCAGGTCTAAAACTCTTAAAGTCATTCCTGTGTCCTCTTTCTTCTTATAACTTAAATCCAATCCCTCAGACAATGCCATTGCCTCTAACTTTGAAATACATCCAGACTTCACCACCTCTCCAGTCTCTACATATTCCATCTTGATTTAGGCCAACATCATATCTCACTTGGATTACAAGAATAGCTCTGAAATAATCTCCTGCTTCTATCATTTTCCTACTACAGTCTATTCTCAATGAAGCATTCAGATGGATTATTTTATAGCATAAATGATATCTCACTTTTCACAAGTCTTCAGAGGCTTCCAATTTCACTAGAGAAATAGCCAAATTCCTCTATTCATGTAAGTGATGTACTGTTACCCTCCCCTTTTACTGTTACCTTTCTTATTACATTGGCCTCTTTGTTTTTCTCTAGCATATCAGACATGTGTCCACACCTCAGGGCCTTTGCACAGACTCTTCTTATTGCATGGAATATTTAATCTCATTTCTTTCAAAATCTTCTTCATTCCCTCCTTTGCAATGAAAGTTATTCTGATGACCCAATTTAAAATTATAATCTGCTATCCACACTCTTACACCCTCTTCATTTCTCTCTTGTTTCTTTACTTTAAAAAAAATTCTTTCTATTTAATTTAGCCGTTTCTAACATATTCTCTGGTTTACTTATTACATTTATTATCTATTGGCACATACTAAGGATGTAACAAATATTTGTTCAATGACCACAGAAAGAATATCTGTGTTGATCTGTATTCTTACAGACAACAGAAACCACTCTAGATGACCTGAGGAAAATTATTAGATAGTTCCCTTTATCCTTGGTACAACTTAAATTTAAAAAAAAAAGAAAATGACTAAAAAAAAATAATTTCCAGAATCATATGGCAAAAATTTCCAGCTAAAAGAGCAGCTGCTGTGATTACTCTGCCACATGATCAGAAAGCAAATAAGGAAACTGTTGTCATTACTTGAGTCCAAGAAAAACCAATCTTCTTTTCTCCATTGTTGCCAAAGTATCCTGTCTCTTCCCTCACGACTGTCACAGTGGAAATGCCCACTTGGCCAAAACCTAGGTCTAGGTCATAAGCACAATCATAGCTTAAGGGCCATCTGATAAATATAACTTTCATCTTTCCAGTATTTCATCTTCGATCTTTCCAGGCAGTCTTGCTCCAAGGGAGTTTGAGTGGGTGTTCAATAAGCCAATTACATTATGTATCATAGCCCAAAGTGTGGATACTCAACATCAGTAAGGTCATTAACTCCCACACTTAAACCTCTAAACAATAGTGATGTTCTTTGTCTAACAATAAGGCAATTTCCCTCACAAAAGTTAAAAAATATAAACTTCCTCAAAATAAGAAATTCAAAATTTCATCAAACATTGCAACTATTTCTGAATGAACAGCTCTCCTCAAATTTAGTCTCATTCCTCTATCATGACCCTATAAATATATATCTTTTAATTATTATGATCAACACCACCACTACTCTTGTGTAAAATAGTGGTGAAAACAGAGGAAAAGGAGGGAAATATGTAATGTATAAATGTGTGACAGACTAGAAAGGGAAAAAATAGCTTAATCTTTAGTACTATAAATGATCGCAAAGCCATATAATTTGTAACTTCCTTTCTTTACTACAAACTCCTTGTTCCCTTGGCTCCTAGGCAGCACTAGGAAGGATTCCCAAAGGATACATATATAGATGAATTATAAAATAAGTATATATATAACATCAACTCTTTTATCATATTGTTTGTAAATATTTTTTTCATTTTTTTCTTTTCTCTATTGACATTTTACTTCTAAGATTTAAATCATTAGGGGATAATACCTGATATCTCCCTTTGATTTCTTTTATATACCTTTTATACATTATTTCATACAAAGTTTTACATTCAGCATTTTTTGCTAATACAGTTTTTTTAGCCCTAGTTTATAGTATTTCTTAATGATAAAATTTTTAAATATTTTAATATATCTGGAATGTATTTTGGGATCTGGTCATGTTCTCACTTATACTCCATTTCTATTCTAACACTTCTATAAATATTAGGGCAATACCACTGCTTATATAAGTTTAGATTATTTTTCATTAATTTATTCATTCAATTAAAATATTATTCAAGTTAGTTATGGATGTTAGGTGATAAGGATAATGAGAAGATATCTTTATTATTATATTCTAGTGATGGAAATAGTTAGTAAATAAGCAAGTAAAACAATTCCAGAAGGTAGAGCAGTATGTCAGAGGAAATAAGTGGGATACAGTGATCTTAAAAAAGAAAAAAAAATAGATAATACAGAGAGCATTCTTCTAATAGTAAGTTTAGGGAAGATTCTTTTTTGAGAATGGAACATTTAAGCTGAGACTCAAAGTATAATATGGCAGCCACAATGAAGGATCCAGATGAGGACAGCCTGTTTTTTTCATGTCCTAGGACTGAAAGACTGAGCATAATTTCTGTGTAAAGAGAACACTGAGAGGGAGGCAGGGAGTGACTAGAGGTCTAGGATATTATAATAGTCAGCATGAAAATACATAGGGCCTTGTAATCCACAGAAATTTTGGATCTAATCCTAAATACAATAAAAAAGAAAGATGTCCTTTTGGATACTATTCAGAGAACTGATAAAACAGCAAGGTTGGAAGTAGGGAGTCTCATTAGAAAGTGACAGTTATTAGTGCTATCTGCCATATACATGGAATGATTACACTTCCTGGCCCATCTGTGGCTTGGACAGACCATGTAACTTTCTAGTCACTGATTCCTTTCTAGTGAAAGGAATAATGTGTAAGTTCCAGGCTAAAGCATTTAATTGCCAGTGTGAGATCATCCAGGGTTCTCATTCTCTTTACACAACAACCAGCAATGTTAAATGTGATGCCTGATCCATTTGCCTGGGACAGAGTCCAGAGATGTGCAGCAGAATCTCAGCCTATTCATGATGGGCAAAAAAGCATGTCCTCACCACGTCTTAATTATTACAAGCCACTGAGATTTGGTGACCATTATTTTTTTTCTAGCTATATTGAGGTATAAATGACAAAATTGTAGGATATTTAAAGTGTACAATGTGATGATTTGATATACATATGCATTGTTATAGGATTCTCAGGGTCTTTATTATAACATAACCTAGCCCATCCTGACTGAATACAAATGGCCATCCCAACAGTGTCATTAGAGACAGTTGTGGCTTGAGCGAGATCCTAGCAGTGAAGTAGAGAAGTGGACAGATTTAGTATTTGTTTCTGGCTGGCAGAGAGTGCTTAGGAATAAAATGTATGAGGTAAAAAAAGGGAGATGTCAAAGAAAAATCCCACTTCTGACTTTAAGAAATAGTGTCATTTACTGAGATAGAGAAGTATACATTTAGGCCAGGTATGATGGAGGGAAAGAAAGCCAAAAATTCTGTGTGGACAAGTTAAGGTCTAAATTTTCACATGTAGCTGTCAGATAAGCAGCTGAATATGTAATTTTGGACCTGATATCAAAAGTGATAGTGGCATTTATAAAAGTTTGGAGATGTCTGAATATACATGATGTTCAAAGCTATGGGTATGAATAGGATTGCCCAGAAGGAGGTTAGGAAGACACCCGGGAGTCAAGTCCTTAGGAACTCCAGCATTTAGCATTTGGGTAGACAAGAAGATGCAAACAAAAGAGATTATGAAGAAGAGACAAGTGATTAGAAAATAAATACCAGGAAATTTAGTGTCCCTGAATAGAAGAGAGGAGATTTAAAGAAGAAGGAGGAGGAGAAGGATGAGGAGGAGAA
Organism: Spilogale gracilis; assembly: GCA_004023965.1. Taxonomy (NCBI): domain Eukaryota; kingdom Metazoa; phylum Chordata; class Mammalia; order Carnivora; family Mephitidae; genus Spilogale; species Spilogale gracilis. The sequence continues at coordinate 123,297 of PITA01003135.1, read as the reverse complement.
GGAAAAGGAGAGGGAAGAGGAGGGGAGAAGAGGAGAATGGAGAGGCATAATCAGTGGTGTTGAATGACGTTGAGAAGTCAAGCAAGATAAAGATAAAGGAGCGTTCATTGGGCAAGTCACTGTAAACCTTGAAAAGAGCATTTTTGATGGAGTAATGAGCATGGAGGCCATACAAGAGTGGGTGAAGAGTAAATAGATGACAAAAAAATTAAGACAATCGGAGAGAAATGTGAAGGGGGCAGATAGAAGGCAAGTTCCTGAAGGAGCCTGTGATGAAAGAAAAGTTTATTGTAACTGCTCTGTAGTTGTAAGGTGAAATAAAAAAAAAAACTATATTAGTATTTTTAAGTATATTAGTATGATGATGGAAATGATCCAATATCAAGATTGATATTTTGATATCTAGTATTTTAAGTATACCTTTGATTCTTTTAAAAATGACTTCAGCCAGATTTTTTTCATCTTCTTTTACATTCATTTGTGAGTTTCTTTTTAACTTTTTTTTTTTAAGATTTTATTTATTTGACAGAGAGAAACACAGCCAGAGAGGGAACACAAGCAGGGGGAGTGAGAGAGGGAGAAGCAGGCTTCCCGCCTAGCAGGGAGCCCGATGTGGGACTCGATCCCAGGTCTCCGGGATCATGACCTGAGCCGAAGGCAGTCGTTTAACCAACTGAGCCACCCAAGCGCCCCTTTAACTTTTTAAAATTACATCTTTGGTAAACCATGGCTAAGTCCAGAACTTCCCTTGGGTTGTTAATAATTGGACCCTTTCTGAACTGTTTAAAAGTTTTGATCATGAACTTAAATTGCCTTTTTTTTCTCATGTCAGTAGGCTTGTCAGACACAGAGTTATGTTAAATTTTTTTGTCTACTTCTTAATACTTCAGTAAATTATAGTAAAACACTCATAAGCTTTATTTTTGAAAATAATTTGAAAGCAAAATGGAAAACATAGAAACTCTCCCAATACTTAAAAAATATTTAAATATCAAATCAAACTATGGTCAAGTTTTCACTGAAAAAATATTTTTATATATTTATGTATGTAGATATGTGTATTTATCTTTACTTCCAGGAATGAGATAGAGAGAAGTCTGTAATGCAGTTGAAAGAAGATATTATCCTGCATGGGGAGTCAGCCTAAATCAATTAGCAATTGCAGACAAACACAGAGAAATGATTTTTTAAAATTCTAATTCCCCAAAGAAGGAAATAGTCTAAATTATTTTAATGAATGATTATAATATTCACTTTTAAAATTATGTTTCCAGTTGGTCCTTAAAAATACTTTTGAATATTTTTTCCTACATGGCTATTTGTCAGATCTAACAGTATTTTTATTGTACTTTATTTTCAAAACAACTCTTAAACTTCCAAAGTAAGAATTCAGATGGTAACCATATTTTGTAAATTAAACCCAGTAGAGTTTATTTTCTTAAACAGTTGGTAGGAAAATAGGGAAACTAAATTTGCCTTTCTTTAATATTTATTTTAGTATGGAAAATCTCAGGAATGTACATTAAAGAAACTGCAAATGTTTCATATATAAAAATAATTACTTTTACTGTACTAAATCCCTTATACAACATCAGAATATGTACATGGTATTTATATTGATACAATCTTCCTGTTATGTTAGAGATGTTGAGTCTCAATGTTCATTTGTCCAATTTTCTAATTCTAGGAATGCATGCATTTTAAACACTTAGAGGAATGTCATTTCTACTTCTGATTACAAATTTAATCTCTACAAGAGAACTGGGCTCAAGAATCAGTAACGTAGATAACCTGACTACCAAACATGTGAGAAAATGTGTATAGAAAATTACATGTCATTCACAGAATTCTCAAGGAAAGCTATTACATAAGTGTCCAGATGGACATCATAGAGATTACTTTTCTCTCCTTTTATCCAACCCATGGCTCCCTTGGCATGGAATTCAGACAACACAAGACATCAAGTCATGGAATCTATTCCCAGCTCTTCTGATAACCTGTTTTTGCACTTTTCAAATACTTGACCCATCTGTGCTTTAGATTTCCCTTATATATTAGTGAGGAGAGGGCTTAATGCAAATAACTTAAATATAGGTAAAAAATAAGTTTATTGGGAAACTAAATGGGTACTTTAGGGAACCAGAGTAAAATGCAGTAAGAACTGAGGGCAGGAATCCATCAAAACCCTAGAAGAGATCCCAGGCAGTAACCTCTTGAACATTTGCCACAGCAACTTCCTTCCAGACATGTCTCCAAAGGCAAGGGAAACAAAAGCAAAAATGAACTCTTTGGGGACTTCATCAAAATAAAAAGGTTTTGTACAGCAAAGGAAATACATAACAAAACTAAGAGGCAATCCACGGTAAGGAAGAAGGATTTGCAAATGTCATTATGGATAAAGGGCTGGTATCGAAGATATATAAAGAACTTATCAAGTTCAACACCCAAAAAACAAACAATCCAGCCAAAAAATAAATAAATAAATAAGCAGAAGACATGAACAGACACTTCTCCAAAGAAGACATATAAATGGCTAACAGACACATGAAAAAATGTTCAACATCACTTGGCATCAGGGAAATACAAATCAAAACCACAATGAGAAATACCATTTTACACCAGTCAGAATGGCCAAAATTAACAAGACAGAAAATAACAAGTGTTGGTGAGGATGTGGAGAAAGGGAACCCTCTTAACACTGTTGGCGGGAATGCAAACTGGGTGCAGCCGCTTTGGAAACAGTATGGACATTCCTCAAGATGTTAAAAATAAGGGTGCCTTGGGGCACCTGGGTGGCTCAGTTGGTTAAGTGACTGCCTTCGGCTCAGGTCATGATCCTGGAGACCTGGGATCGAGTCCCACATAGGGCTCCCTGCTCGGTGGGAAGCCTGCTTCTCCCTCTCTCACTCCCCCTGCTTGTGTTCCCTCTCTCACTGTATTTCTCTCTGTCAAATAAATAAAATCTTTAAAAAAAAAATAAGGGTGCCTGGGTGACTCAGTTGTTAAGCGTCTGCCTTTGGCTTAGGTCATGATCTGAGAGTCCTAGGATCAAACCCCACATTGGGCTTCCTGCTCGGTGGGAAGCCTGCTTTTCCCTTTCTCACTCCCCCTGCTTGTGTTCCCTCTCTAGCTGTGTTTCTCTCTGTCAAATAAATAAATACAATCTTTAAGGAAAAAGATGTTAAAAATAGAGCTACCCTACAACCCAGCAATTGTACTACTAAGTATTTACCCCAAAGACAGATGTAGTGAAAAGAAGGGGCACATGCACTGCAATCTTCAAAGCAGCAACGTCCACAATAGCCAAACTAAGGAAGCAGCTGAGATGCCCTTCAACAGATGAGTAGATAAGCAAAATGTGGTCCATATATACAATGGAATATTACTCAGCCATCAGAAAGGATGAATACCCAGCATTTGCATCCATTTGGATAGAACTGGAGGGGATTATGCTAAGTGAAATAAGTCAAGCTGAGAAAGACAATTATCATGTTTTCACTCATATGTGGAACATAAGGAATAGTGTAGAGGACCACGGGGGAAGGAAGGGAAAACTTAATGGGAAGAAATGAGAGAGGGAGACAAACCATGAAAGATTCGGATTCTGGGAAACAAATAACAGAAGGGAGGGGGTTGGAGGGATGGAGTAACCGGGTAATAGGTATTTAGGAGGGCATATGTGGTGATGAACACTAGGTGTTATACACAACTAATGAACTGTTGAACAGTGCATCAAAAACAAATGGTGTACTCTAGGCTAACTGAACATAAAAAAATAAAAATAAATAAAGTAAAATAAAATAATAAAATAAAATAAAATAAAAAACTGAGGAAAAAAACCAAGGTGGGGGAAGGGGGGCGCTGTTGGGCACTAAGATATTTACTTTCTGCTTTTTTCTCTTTGTAGCCAAATGTCTGACCCCTGCTTCTTTTCTGTCTGGTATTTCTCCCTCCACCTTGGCCCCACCAGTCAACTTACTAGTACATGTCACAAACATGGTCATGCTCACTCAGACATCCTTATAACTCCATACCCAAAGGAAAATGAGTACTGTCCAACATCAATTCAAATGCGTGGGAGACAAAGCGGCCTAATTTACATAACGTTTCTCTCTTTGGTCCCACCAGCTGTAAGCAAAGGACAGGAAGAAATGGAATTATGGGGAATAGAGTATATTCAGCAGGGACTGGGAAGAAGGCTCTCTGACAGTTTTTGCTAAGACAGTAATATGGATTGGAAAGAAATTGATTGGTGAAGGAAAAGTTTTGCATCTTTATGGATTCTTCTCCATGACATTTAAAGATTTATAAGCATAAATGGAGATTACAGACAATAGTGATTTCAAAATATATTTTAAATGCTTTAAGTGCTGGATGTAGTTATCAATAATTTTTTCTGTGGCTTTTTTGAATTCCTCACTACACTTAGTTTTTATTTCCTTTTTATTTTTATTCCAGTAAAAGCAATGTTTTGTTAATGTCAGGTGCACAATATAGTGATTCAACAACTCTGTACATTACTCAGAGCTTATGATGGTGAATGTACTCTTAATCCCCTCCACCTATTTCACTCATTCCCCCCACCTACCTCCCCTCTAGTAACCATTAGTTTGCTCTGAATGGTTAAGAATCTATGTCTTGGTCTGTCTCTTTTTTGTTCATTTGTTTTATCTTTAAAAATGCACATATGAGTGAAATCATATGATATTTGTTTATCTCTGACTGACTTGTTTCATTTGACATTATGCTCTCTAGATCCAACCATGTTGTTGCAAATGGCAAGATTTCATTCTTTTTTATGACTAAGCAATCTTCTATTGAATATATATGCTACCTTTTCTTTAACCATTCATCTAGCAATGAACACATGGGTTGCTTCCATAATTTCTCCATTGTAAATAATGCTAGAATGAACACAGGAACACATACATGTTTTTAAATTAGTGTTTTCATATTCTTTGGGTAAATAATGATAGTCCAATCACTAGATCAGATGATAATTCTATTTTTAACTTTTTGAGGAACCTCCATACTGTTTTACCACAGTGGCTGCCCAAGTTTGCATTACCACCAACAATACAAGAGGGTTCCCCTTTCTCCACATCTTCACCAATACCTGTTTATTCTTGTGTGTTTTTTTTATTTTAGCCATGCTGGCAGGTGTGCAGTGATAGCTTTTTGTAGTTTTGATTGGTATTTCCCTAATGATGAGTCATGCTGAGCATCTTTTCATGTTCCTGCTGGCCATCTGTATGTCTTCTTTAGAGAATGTCTGTTCATGTTTTCTGCCCATTTTTAATTGCATTATTTGGGGGTTTTTGGTGTTGAGCTATAGGGGTTCTTCATATATTTTAGATACTAACCCCTTGTTGGAAATAGCATTTATAAATATATTTTCCCATTCAGTCCTTTTATTCTTGAAGAAGTCTCCCAAAGATCCCTGGCCCTCAAGCACAGGCCCTGAGATCAGTAAATAAATCTCCTTTCTATATAACCCAGGCATTTTTTAAACTGCTGATTCTATGCTGTATCTCAGCAGGCCTATTTGTTGTGCTGTCTCTTTAAGGGCAGGGAATCAGTTTCCTACCATCCTCTGGCTTTCCCAGAAGACAGCCCACTGATTTTTAAGGTTCCAGGTGTTTAGCCCCACTGATTATAAGAACCACAATGTTGGGCCCCACTGGTCTTCAAAGAAAAGGGAATAGGCAAAGAAAATGGAATAGGGGTGCCTGGATGGCTCAATTGGTTAATCATGTGATTCTTGATTTCACCTTGGGTCATGATCTCAGGACTGTGAGATTAATCCCTAGGTTGGGCTTCATGCTCAGTGCAGTCTGCTTGAGATTCTCTCTCTCCCTCTCCTTCTACCCCTCCCCCAACTTGTGCACTCTCTCCCCCCATCAAATAAATAAATAAGATCTTTAAAAAAAAATAGGTAATAGATTCTCCTTCTGAAGCCTCCAGACAGGATGCAGTCCTGCCAACATCTTGATTTTGGACTTCTAACCTTAAGAACTCTAAGAGAATACCTTTGTTTTCTTTAAAACCACTAAGTTTTTGACAATAGAAATGAATGCAACAAATTCCCTCCAAAATAAAAATTAAAGGAGATGATTTAATATCTCCATTTGGATGGTATAGCACTGTACCTTCCAAAGAACAATGCCTAGTTACCCCACCCAACCCCACACACTGTTCACTCTTATGTTTCCTCTCTTCTTTTGAAGAATACAGTCTTTATTTATTTAAAAAATTATTACATATTTCTTAAGTGTACATACTTTTGTTGTTCTCTTGTTTTGTTTGTCTTGGGTTAGATAAAATTCATCACTACTTTTCATGTTAAATAATACAGAGCTGGTTCTGATGTGGATAAAATCAATTACTTGTTGCTTCTACCAATGAGAGCTACTATTGTCCCATTTTATCAGTGAGATAACTCGGGTAACTCATTTGAAGTCATACAATAATAACAAAAAAATTGCTGAGTGAGGATCTAAAATTGAACCAAGTCATCTGAAAACAATGTCCAGACTCTCTCTCTCTCTCTTTTTTAAGATTTTATTTATTTATTTGACAGAGAGAGAGATCACAAGTAGGCAGAGAGGCAGGCAGAGAGAGGAGGAAGCAGGCCCCTGCTGAGCAGAGAGCCCCATCAAGCTCTTAACTATTAGGCAGTTTATGTTATCAATCAAGTATAAGTGGTACTCATTCATATTGCCTAGGATAGGACGTTTACTGTTTCCCATGCCATTAGAAAGAGGAAGAGGAACTAACATTCCTGATAATTTACTTTGCCTAAGCACCTTGCTAAGTGTTTTGTTGTATGGTCTTACCTGTTTCTCATGTCAGTCCTGAAGAGGTATACATTTTTATTTTTTCACACACAACTTATTGTTGGATAGGTAATTCTAACACAGATCTTTTGGAAACCCATACTGTTACAATAGATCAGAGAGTGCCATGTTTTTAAATTCCTGAATCAGTAAAATATTGGAAGAAAGGAAAACAGTGAAATGACATCAGGTGTGAATTTTTTATTCTGACAAATTAAGAAACACAGAAACAAATAAATTAAACAAGGAGGAACAAGAAAGAAAAAGGAAGAAAAGATAAAGAGAAGGTTGAGGAGGAGGAAAAAACTACACAAAACACCCTAGCATATACTATTTCCCTCACTTCATAAAAGAAACTGTATACTGTATCAAATAATACAAAGTACATAGTCTTAGTATGAGGGACAGCTTTTTCTTTTTTTAAAGATTTATTTATTTATTTGAGAGAGAGAGAGAGCACAAAAGACAGAGAGAGAGAGTAGGGCAGAGGGGAGAAGGGTGCGGCAGAGGGAGAGAATCTTCAAGCACAGAGCCTGTAGCAGGACCTGATCTCACAACCCTGAGATCCTCACCTGAGCCGAAATCAAGAGTCTGACTGAGCCATCTTGGTGCTCCTAAAGGAGAGTTCTTAACATTAATTAGTTTGTCCATATAAGATACTTAGTTTTTCACCGTGAAAGCGTTTGGCCCCAAATGCAGGAGGTACCTGACTCTGATTTACCTCCTCAGCACTGACCAAGGCCTGGCCTAGAAGCTGGGTCTCTACAACGCAGTCATCTAGCAAGAAAGTATTCCACCACAGCTTATGCTTTTTCCTTGCTAAGGCAAGAAAGAATTACTTACTATTTATCCCTTACTTTTTTTTTGTTTTAAGTTCAATTCAAGCTGCAGTTTCATTCTGTTTCTAGTTTAAATTGTTGTTTCTCAGAATTTGATTCTGCTCATCAGAATCAAATATTTTATCAGATTGCCTTATTGCAATGTATCCAAAAGAAAGAATTTGTCTCACACACTTATAATAAGTATTAGGCATTGACTGGAGAAGATTCAAAGACTCACTTTATAACCCAAACCTCATCCATACTGATTTGGTAAATGCATCCTAGATGCCTTTAAAAATGCAAATTGTAGACTTGTTCTTTTTCATACTTCAGAATTTACACATATTCCTCTATTATAATATAATATAAAAAGTCTTTTGCTACTAATCATAGGGCTCAAAGTAAGGGAAATGCGAATGAATCTCCACACATGTTGAGAATAGATGCATAAATTTCTCATTTTGAAGACATACTGCACTGACTGACTTAAAAGAAAATTATAATTGGCCTGGTTTGCTATATATTAGTTTGTAAAACATAAAGCATATGGGCCAAGATCATTACCCTCAGTGGACATACACTGAGCAATTCTGTGTAACTTACCATTCCTACAGAATTCTCTCACTTCTAGAAACGTGCACACATTCAGAGTGCCTTCTGTTTACCATTAATAATAAAAAACTATATCTACTCTATTGTAACAATGGTAGATTATACGGTCTCCTAAGTTGTGAGTGGAAGAATTCTCTGTAGTCAGGTCCTGACACCTATTAGTAAAAAGTTAACACCTGAAATTATTTCTAAATCAAGTAAGCACATTTATGTAAATACAGCTACACTGGGATATGGAAGAAAAACTTTCATACACTAAATAGTATTAGATGAGTTATAAATGTGATTCCAATATCTTTCCTCATTTAGTGCCAAAGCACCTATAAAACATTTTAAATTAATAGGAGCTCAGATTTTGTTAGTTTCCACATGCACAACCGAATACAGAAACTCACTGAAAAGTACTTCTAGAAATAAGTGTTACCAAAATCATAATTAAAGGAAACATTAAGTGTTGATTATTCTTCAGCTTTAGATTGAAAGTCATAAACTGCATCCTTAACTCACATAACTTAGTCCATCTGTTACACTGGAATTTAAAACTTTAGTTTTATTCCTTGCTATTTATGAGTATAAAGGTCAACAAAATCAATTAAGACAAAAATATTTTATTTAAAATAATTAGGTTGGATTTTTTAATTTTTGGCAGATGTTGGCATATGTTTGAAAAGATACTCAAAGTGCTCCCAGTTTAGAGAAATATACAAATATGCAAATAGACAGCCAAAAAACAACATGGCAAGTGTATTAATATAGGAGCACAAGGGGTGGGGCAACCAATATGCCTTGGTAAGACAGGGCAGACATTACAGAGAAACAGAAATGATTGCATATTTTTAAAAGAATAAAGATTTACAAGTTAAGGAGCAAGGAATGGGGGTAAAGAGTAGAGAGAAAGGATATTTCAGAGACAGACTGGAAATATGTACCACAGTAACACTGTATACCTATGAATTCCCTCTTATTTACTTAGGTAGTTTGATTTTTCAGGTTTATATGATTCCATACTTAGAAATTATTTGCAACTAACAAGAGAAAAGGGAAATATTTACTTTAACCAAAAGTCTGGGTGAAAGAAAACATTGGAAACATAATGATAAGGTAGTATTTGGGATGGTATCTGAATACGGTAATTTGGGAAAAAAACACATACTGTATCGTTTGATATGATATGACTATATGAACATATTTTAATATAGTAAGGGAATGAAGAATAAAAATCATTACTGCAAATTTTACTGCTTAAACATAAAGGTTGAAAATAACTTTAGTAAAACAAATAAAATATCTATAGCAACAATTAAATGTGTACTGATACAAAATATTATGAACTCATGTGGAAAATTCTTCTTTCAAACATTTTATGGCAATAATCATAATTAGGCACATATGCTAATGTGAAAGAAAGTAGTCCATATTTTCCATATTGTCATTTTGCTTAGTATCTTTAAGGAGGTCTAAATCTACTAGCTCACTGCAAAGTTCGGATGAAGAAATTCATGGGTGCTGTTTTCTTCTCAGATGAAGGAAATTATACATTTCTACTAATTTATCTTCATGTGATATTTACTTCACATGGTGGATGTAACCATTTCAGTTATATATCATTGGCAATTACTCCCGTCTCTCACCATTATTCATGAATGTTAATCATGTAATATCTATTTCTCAGTGCAGTAATCAGAGAAACAAATTCTACTGCTCTTAAAAAAGTTCAGGGTGGGGGCACCTGGGTGGCTCAGTTGGTTGGGCGACTGCCTTCGGCTCAGTTCATGATCCCAGAGACCCGGGATCAAGCCCCACATTGGGCTCCCTGCTCGGTGGGAAGCCTGCTTCTCCCTCTCTCGCTCCCCCTGCTTGTGTTCCTTGTCTCACTGTGTTTCTCTCTGTCAAATAAATAAAAAAAATCCTTAAAAAAAAATTCAGGGTGCCTGGGTGGCTCAGAGGGTTAAGCCTCTGCCTTCGGCTCAGGTCATGATCTCAGGGCCCTGGGATGGAGTCCCACATCGGGCTCTCTCCTCGGTAGAGAGCCTGCTTCCCTCTCTTTCTCTGCCTGCCTCTCTGCCTATTTGTGATCTCTCTCTCTCTCTCTGTCAAATAAATAAATAAAATATATTTTTAAAAAAGTTCAGATATCCTCAAGGCTGTCAAAACCATATGGACAATTTCCAGTACTTCTGTGATTTGAATTCTGTGGCATTTGACCTGTTGTTGATTTTTTTTCTCCTTTCTGAAATATTCCACCATTAGTTTCTATAGCAACACTGTATTCTGAGTTTCCCCCTACCTCCCACATACTTCCTTCAGCTGCATTTGTGAACTCTTGATCTCCTTTAGCAGGATTCTTAAATTCTAGCAACTCCTTTTTTTTTTTTCCTGGAAAGTACATTTTTTTTTTTACTTTAAATTTGTCTTATTTTTTCAGTGTTCCAAGATTCATTGCCCATGCCCCACACCCAGTGCTCCATGCAATTGGTGTCCTTAGTACCCACCAATAGGCTCCCCACTCCCCACCCCCTCCCTCCAAGTCCCTCAGTTTGTTTCTGTGTCCAAAGGCTCTCACGTTTCGTTTCTCTCCCTGAATTAAGTTTCTGTATTTATTCCTCTTAACATCATACTCTTTCTTCTGAGAGGACTCATTTGCTTAAAAAAAAAAGAGAGAGAGAGAGAGAGCCCAACTCCTCTCTTTCTATGAAAATCACCTTACTCTAAGCTTACTATCATCCTTCTAGCTTCATCTGCTCTTTCTCTTCAGGGAAATGACTGCACCAGTTTTTAGATACCCAAGCCAGAAATCGTGGGGTCATTTTGACTTCTCATTCCCTTTCACCCACTCACCTCCAACCTCCAGTTGTGCACCAACCCTGTGTACTTTCTCTCCTTAGCTCTGGTCTCTAGCATTACTTTACTAGATTATGACATCATTATTTCGGCCACCATTCCTGCCTCTTTCACCCATTCTTCACAACACAACCAGAATGAACTTCCTAAAATATAAAGGAAAACGTATTCCTCTCTTGCTTGCAATCTTCATGGAAAATACCCCAACATATCAGCATAACATATAAGTCAAGCTAACTTCTATTCCTTCTCCAACCTTACTTCAGAGGTAAGGAGGTTTGGAAGATTTGGAAGCTAATCAAAAAAAAAAAGAAAGAAAGAAGGAAAGAAAAGAAAAGAAAAGAAAGGAAAGGAAAGGAAAGGAAAGGAAAGGAAAGGAAAGGAAAGGAAAGGAAAGGAAAGGAAAGGAAAAGAAAAGAAAAGAAGAAGAAGAAGAAGAAGAAGAAGAAGAAGAAGAAGAAGAAGAAGAAGAAGAAAAACAAAGAAAAAAAGAAAAGAAAAGAAAGGAAAAGAAAAGAAAAGAAAGAAATGACTATAAGAGGCAGTAACACACAAAGCTTTTTTGAGTAATCCTTGGACAGGTTAGCATGTGGGGGAAATCTCTCACAGCAGTAGTTTGCCCAGATGCGATGACGCAGGGAACACTATGCAGAAGGAGAGGAAGGCAGGGAACTCCTAAGGGAGAAAGGAACCACAGAGGAAGCTTATGTCTAAGTGATATCTGCTCACAAGATGGGGAGTCTCTGGATCACAGAGTTCCAAAGAGCAATGGCAGCTCTGGGGCTGGGACTTATGTACTGCTAGCAGTGTGTGGGATGAAGTTTTACAACGTGGGCAAAATAGGTTAGTTCTGAACAGGTAAGATTATGCTTATATGGGCTATTTTTAAAATAACTGGATGTGGAAATTTTGAATTTGGCACTGACAGGCTCTTGAGTTAACAGGTCTCAGCCTGCAGGAAGAAATAAACAATCTGGGGCCAATACACAGAGGCTATCTTTGTCTAATTTATATAACACCTCTCAACACCTCCTCAAAGAGAACCTCCTTGATCCTGTCTACTTGGCTTTCTCCAAATGAGTAATTCATTTTTACACATCTGTACTGGTGCCCAAGATGTTCTTATGAGACAACCATTCAGGATAGAGAAAAAAGATTGATTAACACAGTTGGGGGCCAGTATTGGATGAAATAAAGCCATTTCAAGCTTATATATACAAATAGTATAATGAAAACCTCTTATAAATCAGTAACATTAAATGTATTAATTATACAGTCACTTTCATTTAAACCATGCCACCTCAACCCTCCTTGCAAACCAAGCCCTCTATTCCATCAATCTCGTTACCTCAGTCTAACCTTGCTATATTAACTATTCTTGTTTCTATGCCTCTAAATATTTCATAAGCATATCTTCATTTGAATCATTGGTGATAATACTCAACAAGTTAAAACCAAAATTTATGTCCCCTGGCACCACTAGAAACCTCTCTCCAAGCTAGTGTAAGGACAAATATTTAATTAGACATTTGTCTGTGATTACCGGAAGTGATTAGCTTGTACTTGTGTTATCTTTTTTAATTCTCATCTTAGTTGTGGTAGCTACCTACCTATTACAAGCCTCTTTTTGACAGATAGGAAAAAATATAGCTCAATACAGCAAGGTAACTTTCCCAAAGTCACAAAATTAAAAATTGGCAGTGTTGAAATTCGAATCCAGATCTGTCAACAAATCTTTGTGTTTTTTTTCTATTGAAAGACACTGATCATCCAACAGTACATTTTAAAACCTAATTTGTTCCCTTTTCTCAATAAGATTTTCCTGCTTACATCTTTGAAATCCTTAGAAAGTCCAGATATGCTATGATAATGATAATTTTATAATGTCTCCCTTAATTGTCAGAGCATGGACACAAACATTCCAAAACCTTGGAAATGTGAGGCAGAGAATAAAGGGAAGTGAAGAGTAAACTCTCTAAGACTAGCTGCCTCGAACAAGCTGAATTCAGATGAGGTTTGCAAGTAATTAATATCAATGGACTGTAAGCCAATCTAGCCAGGATTAGGTTCCACATCAAGTCAGAACATAGGGAACAAGGAGGCCCTTAGTTCCAAGCAGTTATTAAGGCTCTGAAAGACAGATCTAGTGACAGAGGTAATGGCTTAAGATAAGCTCACTGGATACAGGATGTATCAAGCCTCTGATGAACAAAGTAGGTTCCTATCCATCAAAAGGACAAAAGCTGAAGGAAGAAGAAGAAATGCAATTGAACCACAGAGGTGACCACCTTCACTCCCAGAACTCTGAAATCTGGATCCAGACCCATCACATAGTTGGAATGACTTGGGAATTCAGCTAACGATGAGCTTGCAGCTGAGGGGCACTGTGACCCCACTGTGGGAGTCACTGGGATGAGAAAAACAGAAAAAACAGAGCTGAACTTTACAGTAACATTGGAATCTTCCTGGGTTTTTTTTTCCCTCCAAATAAGACAAATGAATATTTACTGTTAGTATGAACTTAGATACAAATAATTCTTAAACCATTGTAACAGAAAATTTCTCAGCTAAATCCTTGCTTATGGGCACTGAGAAAATACATTATTTCTGTCTCCAGAATTTAGAGACACATACTTTGACAAATAAACAATTATAGTTGATTTTAGAGGTTTCAAGACTTAGGATAAAAATCTCCCCCCCCAAAAAAATTCCCAAAATATTATCACAACACTGCGTTGCTCAATGTTTAAAAGTGCCAGTGGACAAATCACATCTGAGGAAATCTGTGTACAAAGAGTAGGATGATTATTTACTTCACTCATTTGGAATGCAAGATACTAGTTAAACACTATGGGAAATGAAATGATTTCCTCCACAAAAGTATTTTCCATGCCCATTTTATTGAAAAGCATCTCCAAAAATCTCCATCTCCTTAATCTTTTAAGGAATACTGTCATTTTAAAATACTGGTAATTTGTTGAAACTAATTAGTTTTTTAAATATATGTATTTTTTGGTCTTGAATCCAACCATTAGCTAAGGAAAATATATTCCCTTCACAGGAAGGCTGTTTCTGCCTGGATCAATTTGGTAGAGAATTATGAGGCCAGTTGCAATCCCCTTGTGGGCCAGTTAGCTTTTCCATGGTATTCTGAGATAATGTACCACAGCCTAATCAGAGCCAAACATCATGAAGATGAACAAGCCAACAGGCAAGGGAAGAATCATCAGAACAGGAGAATTAGTTGCTATTATGCCTTTGCAGGCCTATGAGTTTTACTGCATTGTCCCACTGAGACCCTAAAAGAAAGAACAATATAGAAAAGCACTGAAGCCTCCCAGATCAGAAGCAGATCCATACAAGAACTATCAGAACTTCAAAAGCGGACTTTAAATAGGCAGGAGAGGGATGTTCCATCTCTTCTAGGACCTACTAAGACTTGATTTTAGATTTTAAATAATCTAGACTCGTATTAAAATACACCTAGAAAATGGAACAGGATGTTAAATGTTTCATTTTCTGTTTTCTTTGAGTTTCTGATTAAAGTTCAGTAAAAGAAAAATTTAAAAATAAACACCAAGTACGTTCATATCTTAAAGCAAAGAGTTGGACTACTTATTCTGGGAGGCCTAAAAGATTTTCAAGCAAATTCTATCCTCTGTCCATCACTCACCTCCAGGCTAAATGAATAAGGGCAGATGAATTTATTTGAGAGGTTTTAAAGAGTTTGAGTATGGCAGTAGTAAGAACTTCTTTGCAGTTATTTGTCAGGGTGTTGTGTATTTTTTTCCCTCTTTCAAGGGAGGAGAAATGGAATGCCTCCCTCTTCTGTCAAGTCATGGTACAGAACAACTTTGTATAGCCCCATATACATTCCCTGAAATTTAAGAGACAAGGGGCTGATGATATTGATTTCCTTCTTAAAAACAAAGGCTTTCATATAGCCAGTTGCCTGGGGCATTAGAGCAAGAAGAAGTGGCTACATTGGGAACAGCCTGTGCTTTTAAATCAGTGTGAATTTCCCTGGGGTTGAATGTAGACTGCAAAGAAAGAAGCTGGACCGATTCATCCTGAACAGGACTCTGCTGAAGAGGAGGGTCTGGAAGCATGAGAGGATGTGGCAAGGATCATGAGAGCCATCCACCAGAATCCATGGGCCTTGGAGGAAGATTGTAAGCAATTAGCAACAGGCAGTTTCTATAATGTCAAAGGAACTGAGAAGGGACCCTCTGAAGAATGACAAAAGACTCCAAAGCAACACCACCAGAAATCATCACTCTGAATCAACAACATCCAGAGGGCATCAATACCAGATTCACTTCATCAAGTAAGACCTTTCTACTATTATGTCTGCTGTCTCTCCTGCTTCAAACTCAGAAGAGACACATGCCATAGAGAATGATGGAGAATGAGTAGAGAAGAAGATAGGGAAAAAAAAAAAAAAAAAAAAAGACACTGACCTTACTAACATCCGTCAACTACAGTCTTCTAAGCTTGTTATGTGTCTGACCTGGGGGAAGAGAAAAACTTGAAACTGCATTAGTGTGTAATATAATGCATATGATAGGGGCACCTGGGTGGCTCAGTTGGTTAAGCGACTGCCTTCAGCTCAGGTCATGATCCCGGAGACCCCGGATCGAGTCCCACATCGGGCTCCCTGCTCCGCGGGAAACCTGCTTCTCCCTCTCTCACTCCTCCTGCTTGTGTTCCCTCTCTGGTTGTGTTTCTGTCTGTCAAATAAATAAAATCTTTAAGGAAAAAAAAAGATAATGTATATGATAAAATCATAGCACTTGATCAAGACCCAGATGCAAGATAAGAGCTATTTGACAAAATGAATATAATGGAGAGTAGTGAGAAATATGTTGTTGTCTTCTAGAATCCAACTTTTTCAATCAATTGGCAGCAGTAAGGATCACAGGCACTCTCTGCCCTTCAGATCAAGGTAGGTGGCTAGGTGAAAGAGGGTCAGAAACTACAAGTGAGGATGAACAGAATCTGTCTTATAAACCATTTTCTCTAAGTGTACACTGTTCTCTAGTTATTACCTTTTTGATTGC
Organism: Spilogale gracilis; assembly: GCA_004023965.1. Taxonomy (NCBI): domain Eukaryota; kingdom Metazoa; phylum Chordata; class Mammalia; order Carnivora; family Mephitidae; genus Spilogale; species Spilogale gracilis. The sequence goes on along the minus strand of PITA01003135.1, from coordinate 107,127 downwards.
CCTAAGCATTTAATAATGTTTTATTTTAATGTTCTAGCCTGGTCTCACTTGGGTACTATCCAGTTAGTCCAGAGATTTAAAATCTCATGTCCCTTAAGGTCATAATGGCATTAATTAGGACGAAAGCCCCAGAGAAGTTATCTTAGAGCAGAGTAAGAATAGGAAATATAACACCCAACTATCCCACCACAGATGTATAGATTCTACATTGCCAGACTGGGAAGATAATAATGATCATCACTTTAGAGAGCCAGAAATTTTCCTCAAACATATCCTATGTGAAAGCATACATTTTATAGCTAGCTATATGCTAGTAATTCAAGAGTATTCATTTGAATGAGCAGAAGTATTTAATGTATCTTGACTCAACAAAGTATACACCTGGTGTTCTGACAAAGGGTATGTCAGAGCATAAGAAGATGCAAGGGACCAAGTTCTAGAAACTGGTGGTTTCTGGGGAGATAACAGTCCTACTCCATCCCTGCTTGAGCAGCAGAATTTTAGATTTATTTTTGTCCCATGCTGTAAACATTTTGTGGAAACACGACATTTGTCCATGTAAATGCTAAACAATGATAGAAAAATATCCACAAAGCAAATGTAAGAAAGAGCCAGAATTAGGCTATAGAGGGATTGGTGTATCCAAAATTCAGACTCTTCTCCCTCCAAAGCCTGTGTGTTTTCTAGATTCTCCCCATCCTCCTGAAACTGGTCTTCTTCTCCCGAAACAGCACTTGTAAGGGACTGATGTCAATGACTTATTTGCCAAAGTCAAGGGGCCCTTTCAGTTTTCACTGCATGTTCTTTTCACTTTGAAATTAATTATTTGAGTGGCCATTTGTTTAATGCCAGGCTTTTCACAGTAGATTATAAGGTCCCATGAAGATATGATACTCTAGTTCATCGCTTGATACCCAGCTCTAAGCACAACGCTAGGTGTATAGTAGGAGCTTAAAAACTAAATTGTTAAATAAATAAAAGGTACTTAGGGTTGTAAAGAGTTTTGAAGGCCAGGCTAAAAAAGTATAACTTTATTATGTAGACAATGGAGAAGTACTAAAGATTTCTTAGCTTGTGCCTCTTAGGTTTGATAATATGCTGAGATAATTATTCTGGAAGAATGGTGAAAAATTATCTGGATGAGAGAAAGGATGGAGAACTAATTCTCAAAACAGAGCCCACAGGAGCAGACACGTAACCTCCTATTAAACAAATGTCCAAGCAAGTAAATCAAATAAAGCAAAAACTGTTTTTGTTTATTTTGTGTATTTAAGTGTGTGCTGGGTGTCTTTCCCCTCACTGAAATGACTGATTGGCTCCCTCAACTAATTAAAATCATAGACAATTAGGGATACATAGCCTCTAGCTAAAATCATATGGAAGTGGTTTCTTATTGAGTGGTTTCTTATTCTTATTCCTATTGAGGAGGACCTATTGCTGGCAAAATCTTAACTGACTTCAGTTTTTTGAATATCTGAAATGGGCCAGAGTATCTGTCTAATTTCTCTTTCCGGAAATCTTATAACTTTTTTTTATGAAGAGTCAATTATGTTTCACTTTCTAGACTGAAGTGGATGGTAGCCTTTCCTAGCCAGGAAAAAAATCTGGCTAGAAAGACTCTGGCCTCAAGTTTGGGTGTCCCTTGGGAAAGAGCCTCAGTTACAGGAGAAAATATCAGGCTACAGGTCAATCTCAATCAGACTATGGCAGATTTTTACACTATAAATAATATCATTATTCAAATTTCTTTCATGTTACCTCCTGCTCTATTTCTGCAACTTCACCTCTTCTAGAAACTCATGTTTATTCAACCAAGTTACTAAAGCTTACCTTGTCTCATGAGTCATGAAACCATATTTTATAAACTATATGGAAAATATGCAGTTAGCTTACTTTCAGACAGTCCTGGCCTATATTACAATAAATTCATTTTTCCTCCTGAATTTTATTTCAGTAAAGATAGCCAAGGATTCCAAACTCAGCATTCTTTCTGGGAGATCAAAAGATATATATGCTGTTTTCTAAGATTTGAAAGTACCAGGATGTTTTCTTTTAAAAACTCAGAGATTTAAAATTTGAAATTTTCAAAATCTTATTTCCACTCAAGATATTATGACTATATCTTTTGTATAACCAAAACAAGCACTTATAGTCACATATCACATAAATCTAATAACATCTTAATTTTTAGAGACAAAAGGGTTAACAAAAGAAAGAGGAATTAGAAATGAAATATCTATTAAAAGTCATTGGTATCATAATGGTTTTGATACTTTAAAGTAGACTGTAGATGAGTTTTATAGTATAGAATTGTCCATGCCAAGTGTGTCATTGCTTTTATTCACTATGTACTTGGTATAGTGCCTGACCAGGCATCAAATATATATTTATTAAATAAATGTTAGTGGATTAATAAATAAATGAATGAGGGGTACCTGGGTGGCTCAGTTGTTAACACTCTGACTTGGGCTGGGGTCATGTCCTAGAGTCTCTAGATCGAGTCCCGCATCAAGCTCCCTGCTTGGCAGTTGGCCTGCTTCCTCCTCTCTCACTCCCGCTGCTTGTGTTCCCTCTCTAGCTGTGTTTCTCTCTGTCAAATAAATACATGAATGAATGAATGAATGAATGAATAAATGAATAAATAAATAATAAATGAATGAGTGGATAAATCTTTAATTTGATGTAAATAACTTAAAGGTAGTGGGAGATTGTGTTTTTCCCATACTTTGTTACTCATAGTCTACTGTATCTGGAGGTGATGTAAATAAAGTTCATACTCTGGGTCCCTGAGTAGCCTAATCTAGTCCCATGGCCTAAATGCGACCTATATACTGACAGTTCCCACTCCAGGTAGACCTAGTCCCTGAACTTCAGAATTATGTGTTCAACTGTCTATACAAACACTTCTATTTAAGTGTGTGTAAGTGTGTATATATAGGAGTAGTGAGCAAACCTAATATATCCCAAACTGAACTCTTGATTTCTAATCATTCCCCAACTGCCTGACTTTCTTCAGTCTTATTCATATTAGAAAAGGATAATTCCATATCTCAGGTGAAAGTCTTAAGGTCATCCTTGACTAATTCTCTCATGTCTTGTATCCAGCTCATCAATCAGCAAACCTTTGTGCTCTACCCTCGAAATATATTCTGAATACAACCACTTCTTCCCACTCCAGCACTAATCCTTCTTATCCAAGTTAAAATATCCTCCTTGGGACTATTGCAACAGCTGCCAGATGTTGATCCAGCTTTCCCCATCCTCATCCCATCCAATGGGGATCTCTGTAGAACTTCAGTCAGATATGTTTAGATCACGCTCTCTCCTCCCATACCTTCTTATTTCACTCTGAAAAAACCAAAGCCCAAATCTCAGCCTACAAAGCCCTACCCAAGTTCACCAGCTACCTCTCAGATCTCCTCTTCTCCCACATTGCCCATGATTTTCTGACAATCATACTGGCTCCCTTGCTGCTTTTCAAATCCACCAAAAAAATGGTCCTGCCTCATGGATGTTGCATTTGCTTTCTCCTCTGGTTGGTATGCCCTATATAGATGTTGGCACGTCTTTTATCTTTTCACTGAATTCAGTCTCACCTCATCAGATCACCCTATCTAATACAGTACTGACTCAGATCACTCTCAATCCTCTTACACTGCTTGATTTTAATCTCTATCACTTATCACCCCTTGAAATGTTTGCCATAATTGCATAGGTATCATTTGTTTGTTTGTTTCTACTGCTCTACACTAGAACATAAGCTCTATGAGAGCTACCAGATAGCATTCTATAAATTGAACAGCATTTATGGCATTATTTATTTTTTTTAAAGATTTTATTCACTTATTTGACAGAGAGAGAGATCACAAATAGGCAGAGAGGCAGGCAGAGGAAGAGGGAGAAGCAGACTCACCATGGAGCAGATTGCCCAATGTGGGACTTGATCCCAGGACCCTGAGATCACGACCTGAGCTGAAGGCAGAGGCTTAATCCTCTGAGCCACCCAGTTGCCCCTATGGCACTATTTCTTACTCATTTTTGAATATCCTATGTTTAGATTTGGTATAAATATAGCTACTCAGTAAAGATCTATTAAATGAATGAATTTATTTTAGAAATAAGTCTACTAATGGAGCAGTTAAAGTAGTAGAACCAGAGGAGACCCCACAGAGCTAAGTCAAAGAGTCCATCTTGCTTTTGCTTATGTATGTATGTAGCTTAGAATCAAAGCCCATTCTAAATCCTAGCTCCAAAGGAACAACTCTTAGCTTGGTAGTATATGTCAGACAGCCCAGATATGTTTTGGACAAAGCTATGCTCTCAGTTTGTCTTCAATCTGACCACAATCATAACAGGTTAATGACTTCTCCAGATCAGTCTGGGTTTTCAGAGTCTGGTTTGCTAGCATCCTCTGACCATGGCTGAAGAGTCATTTTTCATGGAAAAATATCCTGCCTTGACAAAAAGTGGTGGAAAGCTTTAGTCACTTTATTTATCTACTACTTTTCTGCATCTGAAGGTCATGGTGCACTCATCTCACTGAGATCACCTCAAAACATATCAAACAGTTCATTTATAACATTAATTTGAAACAAGAATTATATTTTACAAAAATTTAAGAAGCTGCCAAATCCTTTTTTTAAGGTACATTTGAGCCTATGATGTTGACCAGTACCTTCTTTCTCTTTTCATGCTGAGTTAAATACTCTGAGAAACAATTCTTAAAAAAAAGGCTTTTATTTTTAAAGATAGATTGCACATAAGAAGCATAAATAATAGTAGTGATTATAATCTGAAATTACTATCCCTCCCTCAAAAAAGAAGGCTTCAGGTTGTCCTGCTGTCTAGAACTTCAATGTCAGTGGGAAAATTAGTATATGTGAAAAAATCTGTACAATGACTTTATTGGAAATTTACTTTTCTTTGTTTAAATTAATGACCCACAGAGTAACATTTCCTTCCTATAAATTGGAGTAGTTCTACCTTTACGAAAATTGTGAAATTTTGTTGTGAAATTTGTTGTGAAAAAAAGCTACACACACACAAGTACTCATGCATACAATCACCAAGAGGAACCCTTATCCTGACCCAGACCTGACCAATCACAGTATTCTATCCTAAATGCAGTGATAGGTCCAGAAATACGTATGTAACCCAAGCATGTCAATAAGAGATCTTTCCTTGAAGTGATATTTTCAGACATTAAAAGAGAAATGCCCTGTCTTCTGGAGTAGCTAAACCTAAAGGAGCTACCTGTGTCCAGCTACAGTGAGGTGACCATCATGGTTGCCACCTTCTCAATTTGAAATAATCCTAGAAATTCTCACTTACACTTATCAAAGAACAATGCCAGAGCCACTTGGAAATAAGCAATAAATTTAAACTGAAGCTCAGTTTTCTGACTTGTCTTCATTCTTCACATTTTCCCCATTACAGACATGTGTGTCAATGATTTGCAAGTTCTTTGATGGCAGTGTTTTGTATTTGCAATTTTCTTGTCCTTTTTAGTTTAGAGCTTAGCTTTTATTTCAAATAGTAAAACTAAAGCAGGTTATTATAATTCCTCTCTTGTAGATGGCATTAGTTCCTGGAGCTAGAGTTAAATCAAGAATTATTAGGGCAAATATATAAAAGGAAGGTGAGTCGAGAAAGAAGGATGTGAATGGTCCCTGGGTGGACATCTAAGAATGAGAGTGAGAAGGTCATCCAAGTTTCAGCCCTTCAACTTACAGATGAGGCTCCTGAGAGGAGTTAGGGCTCTCAACCAATGTCTCACATAGTTAATGGCAACTCAGCTTCTTTATCAATTGCCTTTGATGGAGAAGGCCCATATGAAGTTGAAAAAAAAAAAATCAGGCCACCTCACAGAAGAAAATGTAACTAAGATATAGGCGAGAGAAGGAGAAAGAGGTAAGTGAAAATGGGATCAAGAGAAAATATCCATGACTCTGAATCAGTTTGTGCTTGTTACAATCCCATCCCCACTCTCCCCAGGTACAGCTAGGTGCCCCAAGACTCTCTTTTTTTGGTTAAAGTTAAATTGGATTAGGTTTGTGTCACTCCAAATATGCTGCTTTTAGGCCAAGTTTAATTGCTAACTCTCATTTTGTGTCTCTATAAAATGACTATAATAATATGCTGATCTCATAAGGACCTATGAATAATTAAATAAAGTCACGATCAAGATGATGTGGTCATTGGGGCACCTGGGTGGCTCAGTCATTAAGCATCTGCCTTTGGCTCAGGTCATGATCCCAGAGTCCAAGGATTGAGCCCCACATGGAGCTCCCTGCTCGGCGGGACTCCTACTTCTCCCTTTCTCACTCCCCTTGCTTGTGTTCCTTCTCTAGCTTGTTTCTCTCTGTCAAATAAATAAATAAAATCTTTTTAAAAAAGAAAAAAAGATGATGTGCTTATCAAGAGCTGGTGCAGGTTAGGGCTGGTACTTACACTTAATAAATGTTACTTGCCCCTTTTAGTTACTGAGCCTGATGATAAATATGAAAATAAAGATGGTACTTCTGGGGCACCTGGGTGGCTCAGCTGGTTGAGTGTCTGCCTTTGGCTCAGGTCCTGATCCCAGGGTCCTATGATGGGGCCTCTATAATGGGACTCCCTTGCTCAATGGGAAGCCTGCTTCTCCTTCTCCTTCTATAGTTCCTTTTCCTTGTTCTTTCTCACATGCCCTCTCTCTCTCTCTCTCTCTCTCTCTCTCTCTCACTTACTCATATAAATAAATAAACTCTTTTTAAAAATAAATAAAATAAAATAAAAATGGAACTTCCTTATAGGACTGTTCTCTCTAGAAGAAAATGGATGTGGATGTTTATCTACCAACAGTGCTGTATTTTGCCAACTGCTCAAGTCTAACCAAAATTCCAGCTAGGTTATCCTTCAAAATGCACCATAACTCTAGAATCCAGGAAGTAAGAGAGCCTCCAAATAGAAACTAATGCACACACAAAAATGTTCATTTTTTCTCCTGGAAATATTTTTTGTTATTATCATATAGATGAGTATAAAAAAAAGTTCACCCAAACATATGAGTCAGAGTAGATTTAGATACTGTTTGAGATAAAAAAAAAAAAGAGGTTTTGAAGCCACTGGAAAGAAAAGAGTACCTTTTACATACTTCTCACAGTATCTGACCGAAGTCAGAAATGCCTTGAGAGTCCAGGTATAGGCTGTCATATTATCCAAGTGTGGGCAGATATCCCCTCAGTCAGGAGTAAGAAAATCTCTCTGCTCTTCTTTAACAATAGCTTTCAAGCCGTGAGAGAAAGAACTCACCAGGCATGTGTCCTCTACCAAGTTTACTAATAAATACAGCATTTATTATTTTATAGCATTTTACCAAGTGCCTTTTTAGTCAACTTTACCAAGTGCCTTTTTAGTCAACCAGCCTTTTGGTTGGGATTTGATAACACAAGCAAACAATTTTGAGAATATATATATTCATACTCAAAAAAGTCTTCATGAGTATCATTAATTTAATCCAAATTAGATGACAAAACAGCTTACGTCTGACATTATTTGTTGAATTTGCCAACTTGAGGGAAGTTGATGTTAGTCAATGAACAAATGTTTACTCAAGCATTGTCATGGCCATGGGACAAATGATGTCCTAGTGAAGGTTTATATCCGAAATTCATATCTATAATTTGACTTTTTATAGTTGAGGGAAAAGTTACCCATTTAAATTATCATTTATTTAAAATATGTAAAAGAATGAAGAAAGTCCTGAATCCAGATCCTACAGAATAAATAATAAAACATTTATGCATGTTACTAATTTACCTACTTAGCTATTCAGAAAAAAAAAGAATAAACTGATACAAAATCTATCATCTTGAGGACAGGAATTAGGTCTCTTTTGCTCGTGGAGCAGTTGTGCTTAGGAGTTGTTGTGCTTAGGAGCCAATGCTGCACATTACTAGCTGTTTGGTGTTGAACAAGTCCCTTAACCTCTCTACACCTATTTCCTTAGCTAGAACTTTCCTCATGTAATCATTGCAAAGAACAAATTAGATATTTAGAAAAGTGCCTGGTACATAACTACTATAAATATATTAACTAGTACCATTATCATCCTCATCCTCCTCCTCCTCATCATCATCATCTGAATCCTCTCAAAGCATGTAGAACAGGCTCTACCACATAATAAGTGCCCACTAAATACGTATTGACCAAATTAATGATGAGTAGACATTTCAGATCAAAGATACTATTTACTGTCTTTCATTTACTGTATTTGGAGTGATTGACTAAGATGGTATATAAAAAGAATTTGAGGGGTTCCTGAGTGGCTCAGTTGATTAGGCAAATGCCTTCGGCTCAGGTCATGATCCTGGAGACCCGGGATCTAGGCCCGCACTGGCTCCCTGCTAGGCGGGAAGCCACTTCTCCCTCTCTCGCTTCCCCTGCTTGTGTTCCCTCTTCAGCTGTGTTTCTTTCTGTCAAGTAAATAAATAAAATCTTTAAAAAAAGAATTTGAACTTTGATATCAGATGACTTGATTTCAAACCCTGAAGGAAGCACTTCAGCTATATGTTTATATAAAAATCACTTGACCACACCCCAGGCATCTGTCTCCACAGGTAGTGACAATTAGCTGACACATATCAGAGTGCTTCATGACAGATGTTCAAGAGAAGTTTGTTCTCCCCCCTTCCCTTTCAAAAGCTAGTTGCCAATTTACAGACAGATACAGTAAGATTCCTGGCATTTAGAAAAGGGGGTGGATCAGGAAAGATGAATCATGGGGAAGTCTGGGAAGCTTTCTTGGAAGAGATAACCTTAAACTGGATCTAGAATGATGGGAGGATGTCAACATCCTAAGAGGGAGGGGAAGAATGGTGTCATGGGAGTGAGGCACACATAGATCAAGAACTGGGGCACAGGTAACCACTTTGGCAGGAGCAGGGGGCTGTGTAAGAAGCATTAAAGAAGACAAGTACAAATGGTAATATTTGTGAGTTTGAAATTTGAAAGTTTCCTGCAGGAAACAGGAAGCCCTCAGGGCCCTTGACCACAGGTAGGTGTTCTCTGGTGCATGTCAAGTTTAGTCAGCTAGCTGTGGGCATAGAGTGGAGGCAATACTGACAAAAGGTGATTGCATTAGAGGATGAGACAGTCTGATATTGTGGAGTGGGAGAAAAGCACAAAAATAAGATGCATCATCTCTCAACAGGGTCAGGTTGCTGAGTATAAGCGGAGAGGGGGAAACAGTAAAAGTATTTTGAGTCTGAATAAAGGAAAGGTAAGTAAAAAGGGGAAATGAAGATCCTCACTGGTGATCTGACCTTGAGAGAGAAAATAAGAATTTTCCATATCTGTCACAGAGACTTATAATCCAGAAAAGTATGGATTTATCAGTTGTTTCACAGAACAGACTTTAAATATAGGGATTAAGCAAAATGCTAACTGATAATCAATCATAGTTATGAAAATATGTATTTATTGGTTTTGAGAAACCAAATTGCAGCCTAAGTAAATCACACCATCCAGTGCATTACACTATGCATACAAAGGAAATAATTTTCCTGCTGTCAAAAGGAAAATAGATATTAGGACAAAGTAATTTGGAAAGGATTATGACTCATAGAAAGTATTTTAATTGTAAAACAATTTGCATAAATAAGCACTAATTTACCAAAATCCAATCATTTTGCAATCATTTATTCATTACAGATGTAATAGTTAATTTCCTAAGAAATTCTGGAAGGATTGGCTTGTCACATAAATCACACAGATGGCCAATGTCTACTCTAATATCTGTTTGCACAAAATTATCCCAAGCACTTTTACCAAATCAGTGCATTAATTATTATTATTATTATTATTAGAAAATCTAGACCCCACTTAATTATTCATTCAACCAACCCTAAATGTCTGCCACAAAGTAAAAGTGACAATCCCAGGCCTACAGACAGATTTTCTCCTTCTAAGGGTCTCCGACGCAAATCTTTTTTTTAAATATTTTATTTATTGATTTGAGAGAGAGAGTGAGTGAGAGAGAGCATGAGAGGGAAGAATGTCAGAGGGAGAAGCAGACTCCCCGCAGACTGGGAGCCCAATGTGGGACTCGATCCAGGACTCCAGGATCATGACATGAGCCAAAGGCAGTGGCTCAATATGAAAAACTTATTTGATATATATTTACCATGTGACACCTTTCATTTGCAAATTATTGACTATCATCATTCTAGTCAATTCCATGTCTTGGGAGAACAGAAAACATAGTGATGTATGGTTCCTACAAACTTGCAAATAGCCTAGTGTTAACATATTAAGTTAGACCATCATCATCACCACTATTATCATTCATTACTGAATTAATATGTTCCCCCTGCTACATGCTTTACATGCAAGACATACATTTCTCACAAAAATCCTGGGAAGAACAAAATATTATTATCTCTATTTTGCAGATGAGCAAACCGAGGCTTAGTAAGATCAAATAAATTGCCTATGGTGGTACAGAGACAGAGTCAGTGTTCAGTCTTCGTTGTCTGACTCCAAAGACCATGAGCCATAGTTATGCTGCCTCTTGATGTGACTTCTAAGATTTTGTTAATCAGAAAACATAACTAAGATAAGCTGAACCACTTGACTCTAATTAGGGAGAAGAAAGGATTCTATGATTTCTACTGTGAGCTATGTGTAAAGGTATAATTTTAGAGCATGCCATATTGGACTACCTAGCAATTATCTAACTCAATGGGCAGAACTATAGTAGGAAGATTTTACAAACAAACCTTTCAGCAAAAATACAGTTTTCCTAAGTAAGCCCACATCTGTCTAACCAAAAGCACGTTTTCACAATCATTTCCATTGGTCTTGGCTTTCAAATCCATTGTGTGTCTTCTCATCACATAACGGGAATATGTGTAATAAGTATACAAGTTCCTGGTAGAACTTTTGCAAAAATACTTTTGTAAACAGTTTTTGCGGAAAAAAAGTGGTAACTCATGTATTTTTCAGAATGTTTCATGCAAAAAAAATGTTTCCAGTTAAAATCAGCACCTTTCTCCAATAGATACTGCCATCTAAACTCTTATTTTATATATTCATGAGTCTTAGAACATATTCTTGTTTTTGGATTTGTTTTCTTTCATAAAATTACCACCACATTCAATGTTTGAATGAAATAAAGATAGTTTATTTGCAGCCCTAGGACCTAGGTGTATACTTAACTCTCATATTCCACTTTGCAGCTCTGAACCACTGACTTTCTCTTCACAAACAGTAAATCACATCAACAAACACACAAAAGACACCAAATGTTTGTAGAAAAAAGTGAAAAAACTTAAAGGATTTTTCAATGCCTACTAACAGGCTACATGTTACACAAAGCTTTGCATCCAAAATAAACTCTGATATTTGAGAATAACAGCCTAGTATTCATCAGAAATGGAGCCCTGGCAAAGCTACCAACCAGCAAACCTCACACAGAACACCAACATTCAAGATGGAGAAGAAATGTAGCTTTTTACTGATTCTATGTTCTTCTTATAAGGTTTGAAAAGCTGGGGCGCCTGGGTGGCTCAGTTGGTTAAGCAACTGCTTTCGGCTCAGGTCATGATCCTGGAGATCCAGGATCAAGTCCCACATCAGGCTTCCTGCAGCGGGAAGCCTGCTTCTCCCTCTCTCATTCCCTCTGCTTGTGTTCCCTCTCTGGCTGTATTTCTCTCTGTCAAATAAATAAATAAAATCTTAAAAAAAAAAAAAAGAAAAAAGAAAAGCTAGTGAATTATATATCCAAACTATTTTCTAAGAATATAGCTCATAGGGGCGCCTGGGTGGCTCAGTTGGTTAAGCAACTGCCTTCGGCTCAGGTCATGATCCCGGACACCCGGGATTGAGCCCCACATCGGGCTCCCTGCTCAGCAGGAAGCCTGCTTCTCCCTCTCTCACTCCCACTGCTTGTGTTCCCTCTCTGGATGTGTTTCTCTCTGTCAAATAAATAAATAAAATCTTTTAAAAGAAAAAAAAAGAATATAGCTCATAAAGAACTAATTCCTATATAGTTCATATTTGTGAGCATTGATTTTGTCAACTTGATGTGTAATTTAAACTTCTTGTTTCTTAATTTGAAGATATGGTGCTATCAACTTGCTGCTTTTGCAAATAGAATCATTATACTCCAAGCACAAGTGACTTGTACACTGGTAGATAACTTAGTTGCCAACTTAGTGTTTTTTGGAAAACATTAAAAAGGAAAATCTAACATGAGTTTTCTTCATCTTCCTGGTTTCTGATATTCCAGCATTACCAATTATTTTAAAAAAATGCCTTCTTCACTCTGTCCTCTGTAAAATGCAAATATTCATCTGATATTTGAAGGGCATTTTGGCTCTTTCCACAACTTGGTGATTGTGGCCATTGCTGCTATGGACACTGGGGTACATATGGCCCTTCTTTTCACTACATCTGTATCTTTGGGGTAAATACCCAGTAATGCAATTGCAGGGTCATAGGGTAGCTCTATTTTTAATTTTTTAAGGAATCTACACACTGTTTTCAAAGTGGCTGCACCAACTTGCTTTCCCACCAAGAGTGTAAGAGGGTTCCCCTTTCTCCACATCCTCTCCAACACTTGTTGTTTCCTGTCCTGTTAATTTTGGCCATTCTGATTGGTGTAAGGTGGTATCTCAATGTGGTTTTCATTTTAATTTCCCTGATGGCTAATGATGTTGAACATTTTTTCATGGGTCTGTTAGCCATTTATATGTCTTCTACGGAGAAGTGTTCAATTATCATATGATTTCACTTACTTGTGGAGCATAAGGAGTAACGTGGAGGACATTAAGAGAAGGAAAGGAAATGTGAACTGGGGTAAATCAGAAAGGGAGATGAAGCATGAGAGACTGTGGACTCTGAGAAACAAACTGAAGATTTCGGAAGGGAGGGGGTGGGAGGATGGATTAACCTGCTGGTGGGTACTAAGGAGGGCACATATTGCATGGAGCACTGGGTGTGGTGTATAAACAAGGAATCTTGGAACACCGAAAAAATAAATTATTTTAAAAAAATAAAAAATAAAATGCAAATATTCTCTAAAGCACAAAAATCTACTTCCTGTAACACTTCCTTGAGGATCAGTGGATTTCTCTTTGCCTTAATGAGATAAATTCAACTCCACAGGAAGCAATGAATTTCTAGAAAGGACCCTAAGATGAAAGCCAGTTGTAGAAGAAAGCAAGATGAGGCACTGGATTCAATAATTTTACAAACAGCCTATAATTTTCACAAAAGCTCTAGAAGGTGCATTTTATTTGCATTTGGCAGAAGAGTAGTATTGTTTGTGATGTTCTAAACCAAAACCTACCTTCTTTCAAAACTCATGTTATTTTCCCCTCCATGGTAAGCTACTATTAGGAGATCAGTATATAGAGACGGACCAGAATGGAGACCTAGATAATCAACAGTTTCATTTCTTATAAAATAAGATTCTTTTTATTTATCTAAAGATCACATAGGCACTTAACGGAATACCTGACTTCTCAAAATTCTTGAGAGCACCATAGAAATAGAAAAGAATACAGCATTTTGATTCGGGGGGGAAGGATAAAATCTCAGACTGTCAGTGTGTAACTTAGTATATTAATCTCTCTGAGTCTCAGTTTCCCTAGGACAATCTTATAAAAGCATCATTTTATATATAATGCAATTTTATTATATTTGAAAACCTCTCAAGTTCCACTCAAAATTTATAATTCCCAAATCTTTATCATACCAAAGAGCCAAGTACAGTCAATATCAAACAACTTGAAGAAATATCTAAATAATTGACATATTTTATTTAAAAATTTCTGGCACAGGAGTTAGGTAATTGTGAAGGCTGTATTCACTATTTAACTGCATAATATGTATTAACCATTGATATATTTTTCCACTATGACATATGCTAAAGAATATGAATATATAAAGCTTGTGTATATATTTATATACAGGACTATATTTCAAACTCAACTGGAGAAAATAAAAATGGGGTAAGAAATTCCAATATACCATACTCCATGTAATTTGGAATATCCTTTAGTACTTACCTTTGCATGTGTGTTTGACATTTTTTGTAATCTGCACTACTTTGAAACAGTAAATCACACTATGAAAATGACTAAGATAGATTTGAAAAGTTATGTAGCTTCCTGATCCTCAAAGCAATAATCTTATGTTGTAAAATGCACCCTAAAATAAATTGTAATAATCTAGCATTTATTTTAGCTATCTTTCCCAGATTTAATAAGTAATCAGAAGTTTCTTCCATACAATTATCTAAAGGATGCAAATCTTCCCTTGCAAGTAAAATAAGGAGATAATCAGGCTAACAGTAATATTGTGGGAGAGTAGTTAATTCCCATGGACTTCTTGGGTCATTTTCACTGACTCTTTGAAAGCAAGTAACATGCTCAATTGGGGAGCTTAAAGCAGGGCAGTAATGGACCTGTACTCAATGGCTAATTGGTCTTAGAACCAGATGCAAGGAATAGTGAAGAGCAGATTGGAATTCACTATGTCTAAAACACATGACATTCCATGTTTAGTGGTATGAACCTGTCAATTAAACAGTAAAAGATAGATGACTCAGTAATGCTTATTTATTAAATATGCTTTACTTAGAAACATATCACATTGAGTTTTAGCTGAGACTATGTAATATTTATTCATGATGCAATGGCCTCCAGATTATCTACATACCGTATGTTTTTGAATGTCAGACATGGTCACCCACACACAGCTCATTGCCAACACTGAAGAGGCACAGCCCTTCTTACAATAGATCCCACGTTCTCCTCTGGTCTTTAGAAAATTCTGTCAATAAGAATGGTCCCCACTGTATCTCAAAGTAACGCGAAAATTTTCATCAAAATGAAGTTAATCAGCTTTTAAACATTTGCTCTCTCTTTAAACTTCCTTCTATTAGACTGGTAGAATTGTTATTATTCTATTTTAGCGGTTCTGTCATTTCCTGAATAAATTTATCCAGATGTTTGGACATTTTTCTCCATCACCCACACTTACTCACTAACCAAACTTCACTCTGTCCAACTTACATCGGGTCACAGGGTCTTCTCTAGAGGCACTTTAATTAAGAGTTCTTTAGAACTAGAAATAGATTTTTTTTCTTCCCAGTAAGGAAATTGTTTCCTTAATGATGAGATAATCCTTCATATTTAATGAATAGAGTTTTTTTTTTTCCCAGGGAATTTTAAACAATAACATTTTAGACCACAGTTAGTCTGAAGTTTCTCCTCCTGTCATCTGCTAATCTGGCTGAATCGTGACAGTAAAAAATATTTCTTCCATCAGCATGTGGAGACAATTCCTTCAGAATGAGCCTGACCTAGATTTCAGGTGGTAAAGTAACTAATTTACTGGGGAAAAAAAGTCAAATATCCCATCGTTAAACTCCTCTGCATCATCATCAGTCTGTCTCAGTAACATAGCTCGGTCTGAATGACTTCTCAAGATGTTTGAATATTTGAAATAATGATTTTTAAGAATAAATATTGAATATTGGAGATAATAATCAGAAACCCACGAGAAAGCAAATACAGATTACAAGGAACTCTCTTTTAAAATGCACAATAATAGAAGTCACCAAATGTGGAATGCTAAATTCATTTAATGCTAACATTCAAAAACTCCAAAAATCAGATGGTGATATAATCCCACATCTGTATAATATAGTAACAACTAAAAATAATGATAGAATCATTTAAAATAAATATATAGCAGCAAAATTTACACAGGTGCAAAAAAGCATTTTAATTACATTTAATTTAAAATAAATATTCTGCCTGGGGCCACATGAAATGCTGGAAAGATTTTGTTACCACATTATATTTAAATTATTTAAGTCCTTTGAGATTGAGAAATATTTTTATTTATATGTCTACCACCAGACGTGGTACACTGCCTGCCTCACAGAACAAAGCAAACCACCTGCCCTAGTGTCAGCTGTCCAAGTTCAAATTCATAGATCTCACTCCTTGTACTCCAAAACAGAAACCTTTTGGGTGGATCACTGAAACATATACTTTTAAAAAGCTCTCCAGATATTTCTTATGCACACTGAAGTTTGATAGCTACTAACATGAAGACCTCATAAAATGTTTGGTGACTTTAGAACACCAATGTGTAGAATGTACAAGAAGTACATTCAAATTTACCTTCAGAAAAATATTAGCTGGGCACTAAGCCCAACATCTTTCCTCAGAGAGACTGCCAATACTAAACCACCATAATTTTCTTTTCTTTTTTTTTTAACGATTTTATTTATTTGACAGAGAGAAACACAGTCAGAGAGGAAACACAAGCAAGGGGAGTGAGAGAGGGAGAAGCAGGCTTCCCGCCGAGCAGGGAGCCCGATGTGGGACTCGATCCCGGGTCTCCGGGATCATGACCTGAGCCAAAGGCAGTTGCTCAACCAACTGAGCCACCCAGGTGCCTCTAAACCACCATAATTTTCACTCTTTTTTCATTCATTAATATCGAAAATTCAAATTGTATCTGCTCCACCTCCCAAATCCTGTTACTCAGTAATTTTGTTTATATAATCAGAAAATTCTTCTGATTACTCAATCTATTTTCCTATCTTTCCTTTCTCCATGCTAGCCTTAACTGGTCTTAAAATACCCACTTCTTTGCAAACCTTTCAAGTGATAGTTCAAGCCAAGTACCTTAGGTGCAGAGGGAATGCTGGTATTATGGACTGAATATATCTCAATGTTCATATGTCAAAGTCCAATGTGATGGTATTTGGAGGAAGATTTGGGAGATAATTAGGTCATGACAATGGATACATTATGAATAGAGTCAGTGTCCTTCTAAAAAGAGACACAAGAAAGGTTTCCTCTTCTCTCTCAGCCATGTGAGGATAAAGGAAGAAGGTCCTCAACAGGAACTGAATCAGCCAATACCTTGATCTTGGACTTCTCAGTCTTCAAAACTGTGAGGAAAAAATATTTGTTCTTTAAACCACTCTGTCTAAGACAGTTGGTAGCCTACTGGTCCTACACTGCTATTTCTAGACAAATAAAGAGGTTGAGGTTGTAAGCCAGGTCAAAGATCATGGGAATTTAGACTGGAATTTGCAGCACTGAGATTAGTGAAAAGTGCTTAGCTTTGAGATATTGATGTTCCAGAAGACTCAGTGTTGAATTCTCTTTGAACTCTGTACCTTCTGTTTAGGCAGGTTCATATGTTTCCATTACCTCAATCACCACCTGCACATGGACCATTTACATCTACACTTCCTATCACCATCTGTCCTTTAAAATTTAGACTGTTTTAACCAATGGATTATTTGGTATCTCCATCAATTTTCTCAAAATCAACTCAAAATCACCATTTCAAAGGTCTCATATTTTCTTCCCTCAAATTTAATATTTTCTAATGTTTTCCACCCTATAAATGGTCGATGCAATTGCACAGTGGTCATAAATTCCTTATATTTCCTTATCCTCCCATATACAGTCTGTTAGTTAAGTCCATTTTACTTCCTGCATCTGTATCACCAATGCCCTGGTCCAAGTCACCATCTTTTCTTGCAACAGTTTCATAGCCAGTTTCCTTATAATCACTTTTATTCTTCCCTTAGTTTCTTTTCCACAGTACAATAAGAGGGATCTTAACAAATGCCAATGTCTTTTCACTACTTTTATGATGAGAACTAAAATTTTGGATTTGGTTACAACAAGATTTGAGCCTATATACTTCTCTAGTCATATTTCCTATCAGCACTACCTTTAGACCCAGAAGAGGGACCTCTGCTGAGCTCCTCACTTTAGACATTTTTTTTTATTGTTACTTAAATTTTTTTTCCAGTGTTCCAAGATTCATTCCCCATTCCCCACACCCAGTGCTCCACACTTTAGGTGTCCCCAGTACCCACCACCAGGCTCTCCCATCCCTCTATCCCCCTCCCTCCAAGTCCCTCAGTTTGTTTCTGTGTCCAAAGTCTCTGGTGTTTTGTTTCCCTCCCTGGATTACCCTATCTCTCTCTCTCTCTCTCTCTCTCTCTCTCTCTCTCTCTCTCTCTCTCACACACACACACACACACACACACACAAACACACACGCACACACATATATGTTTGCATATACAAAACATATTAAGAAACATATGGAAACTTCTGTCAGTAGAATAGGAAGCTAACTCTGACACAGGGGCGGCTGGGTTGCTCAGTGGTTAGGCCTCTGCCTTCAGCTCAGGTCATGATCCCAGAGTCCTGGGACTGAGCCCTGCATCCGGCTACCTGCTCAGCGGGAAGCCTGCTTCTCCCTCTCTCACTCCCGCTGCTTGTATTCCCTCTCTGGCTGTGTTTCTCTCTGTCAAATAAATAAAACCTTAAAAAAAAAAAGAATAGGAACCTAACTCTGACACAGCATTATTTTACAATATTTGAATGCTTCATAAATATTTCTCCTGACAGACTGTAACCTACCGAGGGCAGGGACTGTGTTGTTGATTAAATAAAGGAATACATTTAGAATAAAACAGAAATGGTGGAGGACCTTGGGGCAAGTAACTTTAACCTATCTCAATTTATTATCTGAAATGAAGATAAAGATACTTTCTCTAAAATGTTGTTTTATGGGGCGCCTGGGTGGCTCAGTTGGTTGAGCGACTGCCTTCAGCTCAGGTCATGATCCCGGAGACCCAGGATCGAGTCCCACATCGGGCTCCCTGCTCGGCGGGAAGCCTGCTTCTCCCTCTCTCACTCCCCCAGCTTGTGTTCCCTCTCTGACTGTGTTTCTCTCTGTCAAATAAAAAAATAAAAATATAAAAAAAAATAAAATGTTGTTTTATGACTGTAAGAACATAATTCCATGAAGAATACACAAACCCTGAATGTGTAATTCAATGAATTATAAAGGATGATGTTGCTCTTTACATGATTTCCCAGATCCCACCACATTTATTAATGCTATGCTTATTTTTCCAAATTTTCAGAAAAAAATTGCATGGAAACCTAATTGTAGTGTGCAATTCCACTGGAAAACTAAACTCAAACCACTTTTGCTTTTACTGCCAGTTTTTTTTTTTTCAAAAGGTGATTAAGTACAATGAGCCAGTGCAGCTGAATTTTAATTACAGAGGAGGTAGTTTATTGAGTGACTCTTATTGTGCTGACACAAATATTGATCTTAAATGATACTGTCTCCCTTGACCCTTCATTTGTATCTTAAAACTCTTTCATTCTCTTCTCTTTATTCGCCGATGGCATTTGAAGAGTATATCAGAAAATCACATTTGAAATTACATTCTACATTGGAAGACATTTATTATTAATTACCATTACTTTCACCATACCGATCTTCTAACATGATTCTAACTACATTTGCCTGAATATAGATGTCCTTTCCAAAATTCAGGTTCTCAATACCTTGATCCGCTTTCTCCTCCAATAACTTCATCCTTCACACTGCCTCAACCACTCACACCCATGGTCACAGCCACAAATGCTTACAGACCTACCAAATCTCAACTTCTAGCCATTCCTCTCCTTCTTTCTCAAACCTCCAACATTTTGCTGCCTGTCTTCACACACACTGATGGCCTTGCATCCTGTTTTCTCTGAAAAAAATAGAAGTACTCCCTTATTCTCTTCTCAAAATAGCAGCTAGATTGATCTTGTAAGAGTATAAATCAGATAATGTCATTCCTCTGATGAGACATCATGGTCCGCACAAAAGCCAAACCCTGTTAAGGCCTAAGAGTAAAATTTTAAGAAGTTACTATTGTTAACTGGACTAGGACAACAGGCATGAACTGGGAATCTTCTAAGCAAACCTAGAAGTATATTTCACCCACATGGATTTGGCATCCATTAACTTTCTGACCTTATCCTCTACTGGTTTCTCTCTTGCTCACTCTGCTATAGCCATATGGTGCTCCTTATTGTTCCTTGAATACACTAGGCACACTTCAGTCTGGAGAGTTTTCATCACAATTCTCTTTGCCTTAAACATTCTCCAATATATCCTCTGTTTGCTCCTTCACCTCCTTCAAATCTAGACCTTCTACTGGGCCACTATCTAAAACTACCACACACCTTTTTTCTGCTTTATTCTTCTCTGTAGCTATTATCACCATCTACTATACAAAACATTTTACTTATTTATTTTGTCATTGTACATGTTCTGATACAATTATGTAAGCTCCCTTTGAGCAGGGATTTAGGAGGATTTTTTTTTTAATTCCAGAGGTAGAATAATATAGAAGACTAAAAGACCCTCAGTCAACATTTACCTCTGAGTCTGACTGAAAATGATGGAAGGTCTTACTCAGCTCTGACAGCCTCACTCATTAACATGGTCCATCCTCATAAAAATTGACTTTCAAAATCTGAAATATAGACTGAATAGGCAAATGGAAAAATCATGTAAAACATGAGGCTGCCCACACTCCTTGGCTTGTGGCCCCTTCAAGCAATGGCATCACTCTGCTTTCATCATTACATCTCTTTTCCCAACTCTCCTGCTTCTCTCTTTTCCCTTATAAGAACTCTCATAATTATATTGGGGCCACCTAGGTAATTCAGGGTAACACCCCATCTCAAGATGTTTAATTTAACAGCAAAGTTAGATTTACCATATAAGGTGACATATTCAGAGATTCTGAAGATTAGGATGTGAACATTTGGGGGAGGGGGGATTATTCTGCTTTTGCAGACACCAAGTGGAAACACTTCAGCATCATTTACTCCACCACCAAGGACAGAGAACCTGAGACATTGCATGGATTTCTTGCCCTTAATTTTGTTTAAGATCGCCTTGCGTTGTACCTGCCTGCAGCTGAGCAAATTCCCAGATGCAAAAGGAAGTCATCAGTGGAGAAGGTGCTGCAAATGAGATGCCACCAGTAGACAGGAAATTGTTCCGAGGGCAGGGCTTCACTGAATCTGATGGCCATGGTGGAGGATAATTAGGAGGGTGTATGTGAGGAAAATCACAGGATATATAGTACTGAACAGGTAAGACTGGTACACATGATGCAATACACCATGGACCAAATCACTGACATTGGGAAAACGCAAATTTTAAAGAGAAGTGATTAAAGCAGTATTTTAGAGATATTCATATTGCAACAAAATACTGGAAGCCCAGTACAAACGAAGCTCCAATAATCCAGAGGTAAGATTATGAAATGTCATAGGCAATACATAAACTGAGAACTGGGAGGAAGCGGTAGAAGCAAAAGGAAAATAAAAGCCTAAGTACTAAAACTAGGGATTGAGGAGAAAGGAAAAATCAAAGATATTTTAAGGTCCCTAGCTCTAAGAGGCTGAAATAGTAGTGATTAAAAGAAGTTGAGAATGAAATTCATTTGAAGGAATAGTTAGGCTCGATTTCAGTCTCATTAAATTTAAGGTAAGATGATGATGGTATTTCCAAATTGAGTCAAGTCATAAAAATTCCTCTATGTTATCTCTTTTCTAAACATTTCCAATTAAACTGGAAATCTCATTTGAAACACTTAAGATCATAACCATTTCATGTGTAGTACAGCAAATATTTTGACATTCCTCATCAGTCTATTTTCAATAGTATATTGATTGATAAGAATATGTATGTAATGTCTAAATCAACTCACATGTGAACTAGAAATATCATGAAGCAATCTACATTAGAATTATTAATAATATCTTATGCTAGGCAGCACTTTGCAGGTATCTTAAATATTCTGGTAATCTTAAGAACTACTTCATATGTGTGTTAATATCTGTTTCATTTAATAATTGAGGAGACTGTGACTCAACTGGGCCACTACCCAAGGCTGAGCAACCAGTGAGTGCTAGAGTCTGGATTCAAACTCAACTCTAGCACTAAGTTCAATAGTATTTTTATAAACCTAAGATATTTCTCATTATGCCAGACATGTAATGTCTAAATATAATTTGAGGTATTGGAGTAAATATGGATTGATTTAAATAGTCTACTTAATGACATGATCATTATCTTTTGTAATGATTTTCTCTGTTGTAGAATATGTGATATTATATTTTATGAGTTTATATTATTTACTTACTTATATGAGGAGGGAGATTCTCAAGGGCAAGAGTCTCTTACCTGTATCTACCATATGACTTGGACAAAGTAGATTCTAAAAAGTTTGATGTATGAATAAATATAGTGACTTTAACTGGCATATCCATGGAATATTTCACACTGTTTAATATTTATAATTGCCGTCTACTGCCTTTATTGTATGAAAGAGGTTAAAAGCCGCCATACATTTTCACAAGGTACTTACTTCAACTGTCATACAAAACCAAAAAAAATAAATAAATAAAAGCAATAAGCCAAAGAATAGAAAAATTCACAATAGTTGAAGTTTTTAAAAATATTCTCAGTAGGGGCACGCAGGTTGCTCAGCTTGTTAGGCATGGGATTTTGACTTTGGTTCAGGTCATGATTTCAGGGTCATGGGATCCAGCCCCCTCAGGACTCTGTGTTCAGCAGGAAGTCTGCTTCAGAATCTCTCCCTCTCCTCTGGCCCTCCTCCATTCACAAACTTACATGCACGTTCTCTCCCTCCCTCTTTCTCTCTCTCTTTCTTGCTCTCTCACTCTAAAATAAATAAATAACTTAAAAAGTAAATAAATAAAATAAAAATACTCTCAGTATTTTATTGAACAGTGAGATTTCTTTAAAGGCAATGACATAAAATATGTTTCTACCAATTTTACACAATGACATGTTTATATATCCAACAACTACAAAATACACATTTTTTCAAGTGTACATGGAATGCTCACCAAGATAGACATGTATTGGGCTACAACTTCATTCTTAATAAGTTAGAAGACAAATTTAACACAACATGTTCTCTGATCACAACAGAATTTAACTAATAAAAATGTATCTGGAAAATTCCCCAAACATTTTGAATTTAAACTAATAATTTATAAGTCACCCATGGATGAAAAAAGAGATTACATGGAAAATAAGAAATATTTTTAACTGAATGACAATTTAAAAAATTGTGTCCATTAATAGAATAAATTATAGTATATTCACAGAATGGACATTACAGCATAAGACAGAAATAATTATTGATCAAAATACATGAATAAAATTTCTAGATATTGTGCTCTGCCAAAGAAGTTGAATATAGAAGAGTATATATATATAATATATATATATTATATATATAATATATATATGAGTATATATTATAGAAGAGTATATATATATGAGTATATATAGAAGAGTATATATATATATATGCTCTATAAGTTCATATATATATTCTAGAGCATTTGGTAAAGTTAACCTTTGATGAATAAAACTGAAGGAAAAAAGTTGCATGAGAGGGAAGGATACTGACACAAAAGGAGCTTGAGGGAAATTTCTGAGTGACAGAAATATTCTGTATTTTTGCAGGTGTATTTGTTTCACTTTGGTGTGTGCATTTATCTAAATTTATTTATTGTATGGTGCACTCAAGATTTATGCCTTTTATGTAAGATAGAAGATAGAACTCTTCATATTTTTATGTAAGAGAGAAGCAAAACCCTCCTTTACATAAGATTTATATCTTTTATGTATTTATACCTTTTGCTGTATGTAATTTTACCTCTAAAAATATTTGTAAACAAATATTGAACCCTAATTAGGAGATTAATATTTCATAGTAGTGTCGTTTTGCAATTCTGGAACTATTTTCTAGGTATTCTAGGATAAAGGTGTATTAGTTGGGGTTCCCCAGAGAAACAGAACCCTGTGTGTGTGTGTGTGTGTGTGTGTGTGTGTGTGTGTGTGTGTGTGTAGAGAAAGAGATTTTAAGAAATTATAATTATGGTACTGGCAAGTCTGAAATCTGCAGGTCAGGCTTCTCTGGAGAATCAGAGAAGAATGGATGTTGTAGTTTGGAGTCTGAAGGCATTCTAGAGGCAGAATTCCCTCTTCCTTGGGGGACCTCAATCTTTTAAGGCTTTCAATTATTTGGATGAAATCCGCATACATTATGCAGGATATCTGCTTCACTCAAAGTCTACTAATTTAAATGTTGATCACATCTGAAAAACAACTTCATCTAGACTGGTGTTTGACCAGTCATATGGGTACCATAGTCTAGTCAACTTGACACATAAAGTTAACTACCACAAAGGGAGTTACAACCATGAAAATGGTGAAATTTAAAATGTACCCTGTGATACTGAAGTTAGAGGAACACATGGTTTTTAATAAATATATATAGACATGGACGTAGACTTTGTATCATAAACTTAATAAAATATGTAGCAATTTAAAATATAAAATTTATGTTTATATGCACACAAATACAAATTACAGTAAAGCAAATGAGGCGAATGCAAACAATGGTTAACATGAACTAAAGAATATCCAGAGTTCCTTCTACTGTTCTAGCAACTTTTCCTTAAGTTTGCATTTCAAACTATAAAATAAATCAAATTTAAAATTACCAAAAAACAGGGGTATCTGGTTCAGTTGATAGAGCATGTGACTCTTCATCTTGGGGTGGTGAGCTCAGGTCCCACTTTGGGCATAGAGCTTACTTTAAAAAATTGCCCCCCAAAATAGAATATTTTTATATGTGCATGACTTTTCTCATGCACAGAACAATGTCTACCACATAATAGATGTTGTGTTTATTAGATTTATTAAAGGATGGATGAATAAACTTATTTTCTTATAGCTATAAAAGCCCTTTATAAGTTTGGAAAAAACTGTGAAACAATGAAATTTTTATTAAAAATTTGAAATCCCATCTCTGTAATTCATACCACATTTTTCAATCCTTAGATAATCATAATACACATCATGCAAATATTTTTATGTGATTGGATAAAATTGATCACAAAGATAAACAAGTCAAGTTATCCCCAAAATCATTAAGACCTTTCACCCCAGGGAATTTAACCTTGGGTCACAAGGCTAAACAGGCAACCACTCTCTACTCCAACCTGATAAATCAGCTCTTCCTTCTCTAACTCTCACAGGGTTCATGATTTAGTTAAATATTTAACATCCTCTCAAAAAAGGTATAAGGAAAGGATACCTTGCAGAATAACTTAATATAACATAGTCTCTATTTCCTCTATGATGAATCCTTCATTTTTACCACCTGGTATAACTAAATCAGTAAAAAAATCCAGTCATAATCACACCATCCAAACCACTTGGGCCAGGGTACATGTTTGACTTCATGAGGGTTTGAGAATAGAAATATCTCAGCATTTGAATAATAAAAACATAATAACTTTATTAATATTTTGAGGATTATTTTGCAAACATTAGGACAGATTTATTAAAAGCAGCTTATTTGTATTCTGAAAGAACAGTAACATAAGAGCAGAATTATTATTCAGTGAAAATAGCATTCTACCAATATCCTAAAGCTACCAAGATTTTTATAGATAATCTGCTTGCCTATTTCTATCAAAAACACGCAGTTCTTACTGTAATGCATCATTGAAAGCTTAACACATTTCAAAACCATGGCTCTGTTTAAAAAAGAAAATTATGTGAGTGATGCTGGCAATATTTATTGATTGCCTCCTATGTGCCAGACACTGCATTCAGTATGAATATGCAGATATGAAAGACCTGTTCACTATTCTCAGTGAATAAGCACAAAATACAATCAGGAACACTGGAATTACCTGAGAGTAGATGTGTCTCAAAAATTTAGTGAAGGTGTCTTGTTAAAGCTAATTAAACTTAGCTGAGTTTTTTTGTTTTTTTTTTTTTTAGATTTTATTTATTTATTTGACAGAGAGAAATACTGCGAGAGAGGGAACACAAACAGGGGGAGTGAGAGAGGGAGAAACAGGCTTCCCACTGAGCAGGGAGCCCAATATGAGGCTCAATATGGGACTCGATATGGGGCTTGATATGGGGCTCGATCTCAGGTCTCTGGGATCATGACCTGAGCCGAAGGCAGTCACTCAACCAACTGAGCCACCCAGGTGCCCCTACCTAGCTGAGTTTTGAAGACTCAATAAGATCTATGCAGGTAAAGAAAGTAGGGGAAGGTATTATTGGGAAAGGGAAGAGCAAAGGTGAAGGCAAAGCGATAGGGGAAAATATGGATGTTCAGGAAACTTCAGAGTTTGAGAAACTTGAGGCAAAAATTCACCAAGAGAATGTGATGAAAATGAGGCTGAATAGTTTATCGGGACCTGATTATAAGGAGCTGAGGATACCATGACAAGATGGCAAGGATTTGATATTCTATGTAAGCAACTATGGAAAGCCAATCAGGAAAATTTAACTGAGAGCTGATATGATCAAATTTATAAAAGAACGCTTATTCTGATGGGTAACATTAAATGCATTTAGAATAAATTCAGCATAGACATTCTGAAAGCCTGACCTAAGATGATGATTAAATAGAATAATATAGAAGTACACTTTTCCCCTCCCTCCACATTTTCTACCAATAACCCATAAAACTAAAACAACACACACACACACACACACACACACACACACACACACACACACACAAATTGGAAGGTGGCTTCCAATAGGCGACCTTGAAGAAAAGAAGTGAGAGCTTGGGGGATAGGCTTACACATAGAAGAGTCCGTTGTCCTCTTCTCACTGGAGTCTTCCACACCACAAGAAAACCACGTCAGAGCCCTGAGTTTGTCTTTTACTTTTATTTTTTTTATTGAGATATAAAGACATATAAATGTGTAAGTTTAAGTTTTACAAGGTATTGATCTGATACACATATAGTGCAATGTGATCATCCATCTTAGCAGCTTTGGCTAATATCTATATCACATCACATAGTTACCATTTCCCTTTGGGGATGGGAGCATTTCAGATCTAGTCTTTTCAAAACTGTAAAGTATATAATACCATATTGTTGACTATAATTGCTTGCTGTGCTTAAATCTCCAGAACTTATCTTCTGGTGGCATGTTTGTACCCTTAAACAATATCTTCCCAGTTCTCCCACCTGCCAACCCTGGTAATCTTCATACTACCCTCTGTTTTTAGATTTGTCTTTCCCATCTGAGTTATCCTACTAGCACAATGCCCTAAGGACCACCCATGTTGTTGCAAATGGCAGGATTTCCTTCCTTTGTGAGGTAGGTCAGCAGGCTCCTATCTTTTTATATATTCCTGTTTCCTGGTTTCTTTTCAGGGGTGTGAGCAGGCATGATTTCCTATGCATCCAGCTGTACCTTATGTGCTATGTGGTGGTTTTCCAGATGAGCTCTGAGAGCTAGACCTCATGTAAAAGAGTAGGAAGCCTCATTTTGACTATAGATTTAAGGTTCATTTTCCAATCTGTCTTTAGCAATAATAAAGCTACTATTTTAATTTTTATCTGAATGCCATGTGTAATTCTGTTTGATTTTCAGAGAGGTAAATAGATTTCATAGGACTAGATGACCAAAGATGAAGATAAAGGTGGGAAGGAAAGTCAAAGGCAACCTGTCCTAAAGGTCTATCTCAACAGCTTCTCTACTATAGTAACAGAGAGCTGAAATTCAGTGAAAAGATCAATGATTACTCTGGCTTGGAAACAAATTTCTCTCTAACACAGTATCTTTGGTCTGAGTATATTCAGGCAGAAATGCCTTGGCAGGACATTTGTTGAAAGAGGAAGTGCCAGAACATATATCCTCAGCCCTCTGTGCTAATACAAGGCAAACAGACCTCTGCCTACTTGCTGCCCATCACTCTTCCACAGTCAGTCAATGGCATGCCTAAAGAAAACAGCTTTATTAACACTACATGATTACTGACTTCCTTGCAGGTAGGCTGAGACTTGGAAACCCCCTCTCACATTAGGGACCCACTCAGCAATGATTCACATTTCTGAGAAAAGCACTGGTAGACATTAAATGGTATGCAAAAGAAATTTGTTATTTAAAGTAAAACCAAATGTCACTGACATCTCACATTAAGCTTACATAGAAATGCATCCCATTTTCTTTTTTCACCATTAGGATTTGAAATCTACACAGAGCCAAAATACAACATCCCATCATCTGCTGGCTAATATTTTTTTTAGCTCCCTCTGGACCTATGTTCCCATGTTGTGAAATTCAAAACTATCCAAAGAAGTTGGATGCTGTGGATTGCAAACATTTCAGATAACACGCTGCCTTCACTATTCTTTTTTAAAAATAGTATTCAGAATTAGAGCAAATGTCACATAACATATAAACTGAAATCAATATAGAATATCAGTAGAGCACAGGAATTTGTGTCAATTTAATACATCCTAAGGGATAAAGCTTTTTTAAAAATATTATGTCAGACAGAGAAAGATAAGTATTGTATGGTATCACTTATATGTGAAATCTAAAAAAGTTAAATCTGTAAAAAACTGAGAGTAAAATGATGGTTACTAGGGGATGGAGGTGGGGGAGGGTAAGAGTGACAGTGTTTAAAGATACACACTTGTAACTACTAGTAAATAAGCCACAGAGAACAAATGCATAGTATAATGAACATAGAACAATAATATTGTACCATGATTATGTAATGTGATAAATATCATTGCATTGGCAATCATACAACAGTACCTGAGTGTACCAAAGTAACGTGCTGTATACTTTAAATTTACACAATATTATATATCAAATTTACTCAATAATCTTTTAAAAAATATTAATGCTTAAAGAACTGGGTAAAAACAATAAACACATATCCTTGATATATTTAATATTAAACAATACCACACATAATATTTTGCAATACTGACTGAAGGGCATTGATGTATTATATATCTACTGTCTTTATAGTCTGGCATGCCATTAACTTAAAAGAGTTTAGCTGAACAACATGTTCCCTGCTGGTACTAATATAAAACAAAGAATTTTTCACATAATCAATTTCCTGACTATTTTTCACATAAAAGAATCCTTTATTTTTTCTCTCCCTCAGGAAATTAGGCATTGAAAGTGAAGTCTTGGGATGCGTGGGTGGCTCAGTTGGTTAGGCATCTGCCTTGGGCTCAGGTCATGATCCCAGGGTCCTGGGAATGAACCCTGCATTGGGGTCCCTGTTCAGAGGGGACCCTGCTTCTCCCTCTGCCTGCTGCCTCTCCTGCTTGTGCTTTCTCTCCAACTCTCTCTCTGTGTAACAAATAAATAAATAAAATCTTTAAAAAGAAAGAGGGCACCTAGGTGGCTCAGTAGTTAAGCGTCTTTGGTTCAGGTCATGATCCTGGAGTCCCAGGATCAAGCCCTGCATCAAGCTCCCTGCTTGGTAGGAAGCCTGCTTCTCCCTCTCTCACTCCGCTGGCTTGTGTTCCCTCTCTTGCTGTGTTTCTCTTTGTTAAATAAAAAAAATAGGAAGGAAGGAAGGAAGGAAGGAAGGAAGGAAGGAAGGAAGGAAGGAAGGAAGGAAGGAAGGAAGGAAGGAAGGAAGGAAGGAGGAAAGAAGGGAGGGAGGAAAGGAGGGAGGGAGGAAAGGAGGGAGGGAGGGAGGAAGGAAGGAAGGAAGAAAAGAAGGGAGGGAGGAAAGGAGGAAGAAGGTGGTTCTTTTTATTTGGCTGTTTTCTTTATCTTTTAAAAAAAATCACTGGATTTCAAAGAAGTCATTATATCTCCTAGCACACAGCCCTCAATCAACATTTGTTGAATGAATAAATAAATGAATTAATGCAAATGATCTTGATTCATTAATGCAGAAGGGAGAGGTAATTTCAGTGAAAAAATAAAAGAATAACTTCCTTTTAATGAGCAAGGCTCCTATTTTTAAAAAGAGAAAGAAAATAGTAGAAAACCAGAATAGAGTATCATCTAAAAGCTATTTTTTCATTCAGTTACACACACACACACACACACACACAAACTAAGCCCATCTCTATCACCCGTCAAATAAAGCTAAAGCTGGATTACAAGAAAAGCTCTTTAATTAGAAAAGGTAGAATTTTCATAAATGCTATTTTGTATCCCAGAATGCATTGTCCTGTTATTATTCCTTATTTCAAAGAAAAATAAGTCAGTCAAGAGCCTCTAATATCTAGGAAAGAGGTGTTTGGAGAACCTAGTCATCCAGTGCTGACTTTCATACAATAATCACATGTTTCTTAGAGTAAAACATGAGTGAGGAGTCTAGAAAGCATCATATTTTAAATTCTTATAATATATTCACATGTATGGGCACGTGGGTGCCTCAGTCAGGTGAGCATCTAACTCTTGGTTTTGGCTCAGGTCGTGATCTCATGGGTCATGGGATTGAGCCCCACATCAGGCTCTGCCCTCAGCATGGAATCAGCTTGGGATTCTCTCTCCTTCTCCCTCTGCCCCTTCCACTCCTGCTCTCTCCCTCTCTAAAATAAATAAATAAATATTTAAATATATCTATATTTATCTCTATATGTGTGTGTATTCACATGTAAAAGTTATTTTCAGATTAAAATAGTATTACTTAACTGTCTCCATTAAACAGTAGAGACTATCATGTTTCTAATTTAAATAAATAATAAGCTATTTGTATCATATGTACATAAACTGAATATCACAGATGCCTCAGAAAATTTCACACATTTGGAATGATAGATTAAAAGGTTATGCTTACTCCTAGCTTAATCATTTTACAAACCACACAGAAATCCTATATTAGGTTTGGTTAATACTATGCTCCCTTCTAAAAAGTAAAAATTTAAAAAAAAGAAAAAAGAAAAATTCCTCTGAAGCTTACAAGGCAAATAACCTCATAAATTTATTGATGATTCTAGGCACCTGTCACATTTACAGCACTTTAGGTTTGTCCTTAGGGAACAGAATTGATATTCAAAAGTGAAAAAAGTAGGTAAAAATTAATAAATGCTATATAATCACGTATGTATGTTGCTAAAAGCTGATTTATAAGTAGAAAAGTTTCTGGAAAGATATATATTAAATTTTGTTAGTGATTTCCTTCTCTTTTGCTTATATGCATTTTTGAAATACACTTTTATAATATAAAAAATCTTTAAAACTATATTCATATTCAAAACTTACAATAATCATTTGCTAATTGAAAAGAAATTTTAAAAAGTTACTTTCATTTTTTTAATTTCAAGAAAAGAGGCTCAAAATTGTGTGTTCCTATGTCTACAAACAAGAAGTCTGAGCTCTGGAAAGCCCTCCACTCCCCTTTTGAGGTTAATTTAGCAGCTACTTCTTTTTTTTTTAATTTTATTTATTTATTTGACAGAGAGAAACACAGCTAGAGAGGGGACACAAGTAGAGGGAGTAAGAGAGGAAGAGGCAGGCTTCCCACAGAGCAGGGAGCCCCAGGTGGGGCTTGATCCCTGGACTCAAGGGATCATGACCTGAGCCGAAGGTAAACCCTTAACCCATCTTAACCCATCCATTACATTGTACTCTTGTTGGCTGCATCACTCTAGGAGCCCTTCCTCCTCCTACTCCAGCCTAGTCTGTTGTCAGAATATGCTTGCTGCTCAGCTGTTGCCATATTTACCCTTACCATCATCCTTGCACTTCCAAAGACTGTTCATTTTCTGTTTCTTAGATCCCAAATTTTCCCCTTTCATGGTCTCTTCTTTCTTTTGTTGTAAAATTCATCCGTTCATGAGAAAAATGCTTGGAAGTATGATTCTGGTGGAATTTCTGTATTATCACTTGTTATATTCCAACTGCATATATAATGTACAGGTTAGTTGGATATTGAATTCCAGGTCAAAAAGTTACTGTCCATGGCAGACTTGATCCTTCTCAAAGTTACCATTGTTGCAGTAAAGAAGTCTGAGTCATTTTAATTACACGTTGTTGTTTTGTTTTTGTTTATTGGGTATACATATTCTGTTTCATTTCTCTCTGGAAGTTTTTAGGATTTTCTATTTCTCCTTTGTATTTTGGATTTCTGCAGTGATGGAACTCAGCCATGAGTCACTTCTCATTTACACTGTTGAATACTGGTATAACATTTCAATTTAGAAACTCATGCCTTGAGTTATGTGGTATTTTCTTATATGGTGTCTCTATTTTTCTTCTCTCCATAATCTCTATCCTCTTCTTGAAACTACAATTAGTTGGATAGTAGACTCCTAGCTTGACTATCCACTTTTTTTTTGTCCTTTATCCTTTCTCTTATATTCCATCTCTTTATCTTTTTTTTTCAGTTTCACTAACATCTTCCAAACTTTCTTAAATTTTCCATTCTTGTTCTCATTTTTAAATTCCATAATTTCTTTCTTTTACTCTATACTACTTCCCCTCCACTTTTGAAGTATTTTCGGATATTTCCCATATCTGAGAATAACAATTTTGGTTTTTTTTTAATTTAATAAAAAAGACTCTTTTCTGATAATGGTACTTTTTCCCTTTTACTCTTTCATTTTACAGTCTTAAAGGTGTTAAAAGCTAGGATTCAATAGGCAACTTATGGATAGCTCAGTTGGTTAAGCAACTGCCTTCAGCTCAGGTCATGATCCCAGAGACCCTGAATGGAGTCCCACGTCCGGCTCCCTGCTTCGCGGGAAGCCTGTTTCTCCCTCTCTCACTCCCCCTGCTTGTGTTCCCTCTATGGCAGTGTTTCTCTCTGTCAAATAAATAAAAAAATATTAAAAAAAAGAAAAATGTATAAATGATCATATAGCTGAATAGACATTAATGCTTTGTACTGAAGATTACTCTAATAATTTAATAACAAAAATTTGGCTTTTAATTTATACCCTTGTCAAGGACACAAATATGAATAAATAGTAGGAAATAAAATCAAAAAGTCTTGACCTAATTATCAGATTTCTAGTTATTTACTCCAGATCAGAAATAAATGAGTGACATTGTCACATTAACTACTTCTCAGTCAGAGGAAAAAAGAGAGTCCCTAGCACTCTAAAGGAGATTTGTGGAGAAAGAGGAACTTTCTCAGACTGTTGATGGGAGTGAAGACTGTTATAGCCACTCTGGAAAACAGTACGGAATTTCCTCAAAAAGTTAAAAATAGAAATACCCTATGGCCCAGCAATTGTACTACTAGGCATTTATTCAAAGAATACAAACAGAGTGATTAGAGGGGACACATGCACCCCAGGTTTATAGCATCAGTGTCCACAATAGCCAAAATATGGAAAGAGCCCAGATGTCCATTGGCAGATGAATGGATAAAGAAGAGGTGTGTACACACACATACGGGTATGCATGCACGCACACATGCACACACACACATACACACAATGGAATATTACTTAGCCATCAGAAAGGATGAAATCTTGCCATTTGCAATGATGAGGATAGAACTAGATCTGACTGCAACAATGTGGATGGAACTAGAGGGTTTTATTCTAAGTGAAATAAGTCAGTCGGAGAAAGACAAACAGCATATGCTCTCACCCATATGTAGAATTTAAGAAATAAAACAGATGAACAGAGGAGAAGTGAAGACAAAATAAGATAAGAACATAGAGGGAGGCAAACCATAAGAAATTCCTTTAATACAGAGGGTAGCAGGAGGGCAGATGGATGAGAGGATGGGTAAATTTGGGTGATGGGCATTAAGAAGGTCACTTGATATAATAAGCACTGGGTGTTTTATGCAACTGATGAATCATTAAATGCTACCCCTGAAACTAGTAATACACTATATGTTAACTAAATTGAATTTAAATTTAAAAAAAAATCTTTTTTAAAAAAGAAGATTCCTTTCCTTTACAATTAGCCCTGACATTAACAAACAAAAAACCAACATTGACTCTATTTACATAACCTTCAGTAACCTAGGAAAAAAAAAAAAACAAATAAAAACAAATATGAGTGATAGAATGGGATTCCTTGGGATGGCTGGGTCACTCAGTTGGTTAAGCGACTGCCTTCGGCTCAGGTCATGATCCCGGAAACCTGGGATCAAGTCCCACATCGGGCTGCCTGCTCAGTGGGAAGCCTGCTTCTCCCTCTCTCACTCCCCTTGCTTGTATTCCCTCTCTCGCTGTATTTCTCTCTGTCAAAAAAATAAAATATTTATATAAAAAAAAAAGATTCCTTTTCCCTTATGCATATAAAGGTTAGAGAGTATGGAACAGCTTTTTTCCAAATAAGAAAACTAAACATGTTGATATATTCTCAGGAATTCAGGAACTACTGGTAGGTATTTTCCAATACGTATCCTGAATATATTTCCACTTACAAAATCTCCCCCATCTGGCAATTTCCCCTGCCAGCAAAGGGGGATTTTATAGTTCATTTTTCTGTTTTCAAGAACATTTTTTTTCCCCAGAGGGTTTGACACAGAGTGAAGGATGAATGCTCCCTAGTAGTAATTCTTTTCTCAGGGAATGTGATCTCTTCACTGAGCACAGTGATACTACAAGAAAAAAAGGGGACAGTTTCACAAAACAAATAATAAACGAAATAAAAGATAAAACTTAAGGCACAAAACGGAGAATATTTCTTTTTCTTTAGTTTGTGTACTAGCTCATTTCTATTTAAGCATTTGAACATGGTCAGGAACATTTCATTTTCACAATATAATCCTGTGCTTAGCTTCTCTTGGGTGTTATAGTGCCTTCCTTTTACTATTATGCAGTCTAAGGAAAAATTCTGAAAACATTATAGTGTTTATCTGAGTAAGAATACTTATTCCCAAATTAAAAAAAAAAGCTATTGTTATAAATATAAAAAGCTAAAGAATGGAAAAGTGAAAAACTAGTTGTTCAATCGTGAGGTATGAACTTGTAGAAAACAGTGTAACCAAAGTGTTAGCCAAAATTAAAATTTAAAAATCTCATATTGGGATGTTTCTTCATTCTATAGTCATGATTTAAGAATTCACACTCGTAGGAGAGAAGGGAAGATGGCAATGTAGGATCCTGAGTGTACCTCATCCCACAGACACACCAAGGCAACAACTACAGATTGCAACTAACTCTGAAAATGACTGGCAGACTAGCAGAACAGATCTTCCACAGCTAGTCATAGAGATAAGGTCACATTGGAAAGGAGAGACGTGGAAACACAATCAGGAACCAAAACACCAGTGTGACTAACCACAAACAGGAGAGGCATCACAAGCATGGAAGAGCAAAGGGATCAGATCACACACCAGGCACACCCTTCCTTGAAGAATCACCCTGGGAAGACAAGTCCCCATAATACCTGGCTTAGAAAAGCAGTGGGGCTTAACTCAATGAGTTTTAAAAATCAGTGGTGCTTATAAGAAATAGCAGGTGTTAGTGAGGAAGTGGAGAAAAAGAAACTCTCGTGTACTGTTGGTAGAAATGCAAAGTGGTTCAGCCACTCTGGAAAATAGTACGGAAGTTCCTCAAAAAGTTAAAAATTGGGCGCCTGGGTGGCTCAGTTGGTTAAGCGACTGCCTTCGGTTCAGGTCATGATCCCGGAGACCCGGTATCGAGCTCCACATCGGGCTCCCTGCTCCGCAGGAAGCCTGCTTCTCCCTCTCTCACTCCCCCTGCTTGTGTTCCCTCTCTGGCTGTGTTTCTCTCTGTCAAATAAACAAAATCTTAAAAAAAAAAAAAAGTTAAAAATTGAACTACCCTATGATCCAGTAATTGCAGTATTTATTTACCCAAAGAATACAAAAACACTAACTCAAAGGGATACCAGGACCCCTATATTTATAGCAGCATTATTTACGACAGCCAAGAACTGGAAGCAACCCAATCTACTGCTGTCCATCTACTGGTGAATGGCTAAAAAAGATGTGATAGAGTGAGTGCATATATGCATATGAATATATATGAATATTATTCAGCCATAAAAAAAGAAATCTTGCAATCTGTCATGACATGGATAGAGCTAGAGACTATAATGTTAAGAGAAATAAGTCAGTCAGAGAAAGACAAATACCATATGATTTCACTTATGTGGAATTTAAGAAACAAAACAAATGAGCAAAGGGGAAAAAAAGAGAGAGAGTGAGAGAGAAACCAACTTACCAACAAACCAACTCTTAACTATAGAGAACAAAGTGATGGCTACCAGAAGGGAGAGGGGTCAGGAGGATGGGTGAAGTAGGTGATGGAGAGTAGGAGTACACTTGTGTTGAGCAATGGGTGATGTATGGAATTGCTGAATCACTTATCATACATTTGAAACTAACATAACACTGTCTGTTAACTAATGAGAATGAAAATTAAAATATGAAAGGAAAAAAAACTGTGCTGGAGTGCCTGGGTGGCTCAGTGGGTAGATTTTGGCTCAGGTCTCAATCTTAGGGTCATCAGTTCAAGCCCAGCATGGAGCCAACTTAAAAAAATAAATAAATAAACAAATAAACTTAATTCCCAGAGAGCTAGAGAGCTATAGAAAACCAAATCTCCACACTTAAAGGGCCAGCATGCTAAATAAGTCAGCCAGAGACAGAGCACAGAAGCAGCAATTTAAATAGCACTTATAAGGTACAGGTGGAGATTTACTAACTAATTTCAGGTTGCATACTGGAGGGGCAAGAATCTGCATATTTCTTCAGGAACAAAAGTGCTTTCAGGATCTATTTTTCATCCCCTTCCCCAGTGTACATAGCCAGATGCTTGCAGGAGCCATGTGTCTTCCCCTGGTGTTCCACTGTGATCCTAGTCCACTCAATCTGCCCACCTCAGGGTGTGCGCCTCCAAAACTGATCCTCCACACCACATCTGGCAGAGAGTGCACCCAGGCAGGCACTGGTGATCTTTTAACGTAACTCCTGCCTTGGGGAGGGGTTGACAACCTCGCCCACCAGCACATCTACATTTCCATCAGCTAGGTCTTGCAACAGCCTGGGGAGCAAAACCTTCTCAGTGCACCTCCAGTGGGTAAAGCAGGTCATTGCAGCCAGATGGGCTGAAGGTCAGCCCCACCCCAAGGTGACATACCATCCTGGTTGAGGCAAGACCACAGGGCGCATGTATCCCATACTGGGGGCTACCTCTGGGATTCATAGTTCTGGTGAATAGGGAGAATCTGTTCTATAGAAAACCAGTGATTTCAATATGAGGAGACATAAATCTACTTAATAATTAGAAATAAAAACAAAGAGTCAGAAAAAATGAGAAGACAGAAGAATACACCCTAAATAAAAGAAAAGAACAAAATCACTAACAAAATTAGCTAAACAAAACAGAGATAAGCAACATGCTTCATAAGGACTTCAAAGTAATGATCATAACTATACTCATGGTACATGAAAAAGTCTCAATAAATTTAAGAAAATCAAAATTATAAAATCTTTTCTGACCACAATGGTATGAAACTAGATATCAATTACAAGAAAATAACTGGAAAAAAAAAACACAAACACGTGGAGGATAACAAAAAAATACTAACAAAAAATGAGTCAATGAAGAAATCAAATAAATATTTAAAAATATATGAAGACAAATGAAAATGGAACACAACAGTCCAGAATCTTGGGGACACAGCAAAAGCAGTTGTAAAAAGGAAGTTTACAGTGATGGATACCATGTTAAGAAAGAAGAAAAATCTCAAATAAACGATCTAAACCTAAACCTAAAGTAACAAGAAAAAGAACAAGGAAAACCAAATGTTAGAAGGAAGGAAATAAGATTAAAATGAAAACAAATAAAATAGAGACCAAAATGAATAGAAAAAAAATAATTGAAACCAAGAGCTGGTACTTGGAAAAAATAAATAAAATTGGTAAACCTTTAACCAGACTCATCCAGAAAAAAAGAAAGAGAGAGAGAGAGAGATCAAATAAATAAAATTGGAAATGGGAGAAGAGAATAACAGAGACCACAGAAATACAAAGAATGACAAGGGAATATTATGTCCAATTATATACCAACAAATTAGACAAACTAGAAGAAATAGATAAATTCCTAAAAACATACAATCATCTAAAACTGAATCAGAAATAAATAGAAAAAATTTAAACACACTGACCACTGGTAACAAAATTGAACTCATAATCAAAAAAGTCCCAATAAACAAAAGTCCAGGACTAGATGGTGTCAGAAACACTTCAAGAAAAGTTAAGTCAAATTTTTCCATAAAATAAAGGAGAAAGACAAAAAACTACCAAATTAATACTGTAAGATTAGCATTGTCCAAATACCATGACCAAAGACAATACAAAAGATAAAAACTATAGGCCAATTTCCTGATGAACATAGATGCAAAATCCTCAACAAAATTTTAGCACATCACATTTAACAATACAGTACAAGAATCATTGGGGCTGTAAAAATGGCTTGCTATTCACAAATCAACGTGAAATACCACATCAGCAAAATGAACAATAAAAATCATATGATCATCTCAATAGGTGCAGAAAAATCATTTCATAAAGTACAACATCCATTTATGACAAAAATTTTCGACAATGTGGGTTTACATAAGAGACTCTTAATCTCAGGAAACAAACTGAGGGTTGATGGAGAGGAGGAGGGTAGAAGAGATGGGGTGACTGGGTGGTGGACATTGGGGAGAGTATGTGCTATGGTGAGTGCTGTGGCTTGTGTAAGACTGATGAATCACAGACTTGTATCCCTGAAATAAATAATATATTATATGTTAATTAAAAAAAAGAAAAAAGAACCAAGGACCTGCTTCTGCCCTTAACAACTATATGTGACTTAAAGACAGAAGTTAAGTTGTGAAAAATGTACAAAGCTGATTTCATAAGAACTATAGTTAATGGTGATTAGAGTTAATCATAGTTTACTGTACATATGAAAGTTGCTACAATAAAACATCTTAAAATTTATTTTCACAAGGAAATATGTAACTGTAGGGAGAGATGTTGACCAGATTTGTGGTAGTTATTTTACAATATATACATATATCACTCTGTTGTACACCTTAAAGGCATAGAATGTTACATGTTAATTATATCTCAATTTTTAAAAATAAATGAATAAACTGGAAAAAAACCCAAAGTGAATTTAGAGAGAACATAACTCAACATAATGAAGACCATATATAAAAAATCCACAGCCAATACTATACTCAATAGTGAAAAACTGAAAGTTTTTCCTCTAAAATCAAAAAAGACAAGATTGTCCATTCTCATCACTTCTATTCAACACAGTAATAGAAGTTTTAGTTGAAGCAATCAGACTAGAAAAAGAAATAAAATGTATCCAAACTAGTAATGAAGAAGTAAAAACTATCACTATTTGTATATGACATGATATTATACATAGAAAATCCTCCAGAGTTTGGGGAGGAGGGAACCTGTGAGAACTGATAAATGAAATCAGTAAAGTTCCAGGATACAAAATAAATATACAGAAATCTGTTGTTTCTACATGCTAATGATAAAGTAGCAAAAAGAGAAATTAAGAAAACATTTATAATTGCATTTACAATTATACCACAACTCATAAATTACCTAGGAATAAATATAAATAATCAGGAGAAAGACATGTGCTGAAAAACTATAAGATACTAATAAAAGAAAATGAATATGACACAGACAAATAAAAAGATATACCATGCTTGTGGAGTGGAAGAATTAATATTGTTAAAATATTTATACCACCCAAAGCAACCTACAGATTCAATGAAATCCCTATCAAAATTCCAGTGTATTTTTCACAGACTAGAAAAAAAAAATCCTGAAATTTGTATGGAACCACAAAAGATCCTGAATAGTCAAAGCAATCTTGTAAATGAACAAAGATGGAGGTATTAAAATCTCAGATTTCAAGATACACTACAAAGCTATAATAATCAAAACAGTATGATACCCTCACACACATACAAAAAGACACATAAGTTAATGTAACAGGAGGATTCCAGAAATAAGATCACACTTATGTGGTAAATTAACTGATCACACAGGAGGCAAGAATATACAACTAGGAAAAAATGGACCCTTCATAAATGGTATTGGAAAAATTGGACAACTATACACAAAAAATTAAACCTAGACCACTTTCATATACTGTACACAGAAATTAACTCAAAATGGATTGAAGACCTAAATGTGTGAGACCTAAAATGAAATAAAACCATAAATCCCTAAAGTAAGTCATAGGCAGTAGTCTCTTGGACATCAGCGTCAGCAACTTATTTATGAATATGTTTCCTATGGCAAGTAAAAGAAAAGGAAAAATCAACTATTGGGAATACACCAAAATAAAAATCCCTGTACATAACAAAAATAAATAAATATATAAACGAATAAAACAAAACAACAAAAATCAACAAAATGAAAAGCCAAGCTACTTAATGGGAGAAGATATTTGTAAATCATATATTCAATAAGGGGTTAATATCCAAAATATCTAAAGAACTTATACACTACTTCTGTATCACTGGAGTAAATACCTAGTAGTGCAATTGCTAGTTCATAGGGCAGCTCTATTTTTAACATCTTGAGGAACTTCCATACTGTTTTCCAGAGTGGTTGCACCCATTTGCATTCCCACCAACATATAAGAGGGTTCCCTTTTCTCCATATCTTCACCAACACTTGTTTCCTGTCTTGTTAATTTTGGCCATTCTAACTGGTGTAAGGTGGTATCTCAGTGTGGTTTTGATTTGTACTTCCCTGATAGCTAGTGATATTGAACATTTTTCATGTGTCTGTTAGCCATTTGTATGTCTTCTTTGGAGAAGTGACTGTT
This sequence comes from Spilogale gracilis, assembly GCA_004023965.1. Taxonomy (NCBI): domain Eukaryota; kingdom Metazoa; phylum Chordata; class Mammalia; order Carnivora; family Mephitidae; genus Spilogale; species Spilogale gracilis. The sequence goes on along the minus strand of PITA01003135.1, from coordinate 66,635 downwards.
CATGTCTTCTGCCCATTTCTTGACTGGATTATTTGGTTTTTGGGTGTTGAGTTTGATGAGTTCTTTATATATCTTGGGTACCAGCCCTTTATCCATAATGGCACTTGCAAATATCTTCTCACATTCCATGGATTGCCTCTTAGTTTTGTTGACTATTTCCTTTGCTGTGCAAAAGCTTTTTATTTTGATGAAGTCCCAAAAGAGTTCATTTTTGCTTTTCTTTCCATGCCTTTGGAGATGTGTCTTGAAAGAAGTTGCTGTGACTAGGTGTTTACCCCAAAGATACAGATGTAGTGAAAAGAAGGGGCACATGCACTGCAATGTTCATAGCAGCAACATCCACAATAGCCAAATGGAGCCAAGATGCCCTTCAATAGATGAATGGATAAAGAAGACATAGTCCATATATACAATGGAATATTACTCAGTCATCAGAAAGGATAAATACTCACCATTTGTAAGTGACCATGTACCACATGGATAGAACTGGAGGGGATTACGCTAAGTCAAATAAGTCAAGCAGAGAAAGACAATTATCATATGATTTCACTCATACATGGAACATAAAGAATAGTACAGAGAACCACAGGGGAAGGGAGGGAAAACTAAATGGGAAGAAATCAAAGAGGGACACAAACAATGAGAGACTCTGGACTCTAGTAAACAAACTGAGTGTTACAGATGGGAGGGGAGTTAGGAGATGGGGTAACTGGGTGGTGGGTATTAAGGAGGGCATGTGTGGTGATGAGCACTGGGAGTTACATGCAACTAATGAATTCTTGAACACTACATCAAAAATTAATGACATACTATATGCTGGCTAACTGAACATAAAAAAGGGGGGAAAAAGCAAAACAACAACAACCAAAAAAAAATGTAGAAGAAGGTGAAGGCATAAATAGGATGTAGTCCATCCAGACAATGGGGTAATGTTTAGCACTAATAAGAAAGGAACTATGGATGCAGCTGCTGTGGAGAGCAGGATGGGTGTTGCTCAGAAAATTAAAAGTAGAACGACCACATGATGCATCAATCCCACTACTGAGTATTCATACAAAAATAAGAAATAAAAATACTAACTCCAAAAACAAAAAAAAAAGACTTACACAACTCCACACTAAATAAATAAATATACATACATAAATACATAAAACAAAAACCCAACAAATAAATGGATTAAAAATGGGCAGAGAACCTGAATAGACATTTCTCTAAAGAAGACATACAAATGGCCAAAAGACACATTATAAGATGTTCAATATCATTAATCACCAGGGAAATATAAATCAAACCATGATGAGATATTATTTCACACCAGTCAGAATCACTAGTATCAAAGATTTGAAAAATAACAATAGTTTGTAGAAATGTGAAGAAAAGGGAACTCTCATCCTTTGTTGGTGGGAATGTAAATTGCTATAATCACTATAGAAAGCAGCATGGAGATTCCTCAAAAAATTAAAAATATAAATGTCATATGATCCGTAATTCCACTATTGGGTGTTTACCCAAATAAAATAAAAGTACTAATTTGAAGTGATATATGTTACCCCCATGTTTACTGCAGCATTATTTACAATAGTCAACATATATATATGTTCATCAATAGATGAATGGATAAAGAAGATGTGATAATACACACACACACACACACACACACACACACACACACACTGGAATATTATTTAGCCATAAAAAATGAAATATCACCATTCACAATAAAATGGAAAGATGTAGAGGATATTATGTCAAGTAAAATAAGTCAGACACAGAAAGAAAAATATCATACAATTTCACTTATATGTGGAATCTAAAAACAATACAAATGAACATACAAACAAAAAAACAGAAACAGACTCACAAATACAGAGAATAAATAGGTGGTTGCTAAAGGACAGGGGGTGAGAGTGAAAAGATGTGAAAAATAGGTGATGAGGATTGATAGGTACAAACTTATAAAATTTACATGAGACATGGAGATGAAAAGTGTGGCATAGGGAAAATAGTTAATAACATTGTACTAACATTGGTTATATATGGTCACTACTTATATGGTGAGTATTGAGTAATGTATAGAATCACTATGTTGAATCACTATTGAATCACTATGTTGCACACCTGAAACTAATATAATTTTGTGTGTCAATTACACTTCAGTAATAATTTCTTTAAAAAGAACTCACACTAAATTGTAGCTAAATCTACCTATAAAACAAATGCATGAAAAATGTGGGGGTTTTATTCCATACAATAGATAGCATATAAAGTATAGCAGTAGGTTATTGCTCAGTAATCTTTGCTATTTCAAAGTACCTCAAGAACTTTGTTATATTCTTCATTGCAGTATCCACAGCACAGAGTTAGTAAATATTTAATAAGTTAATTTTTAAAAATTCCCTTTCCACTTATATGACATTATGATTCTGTTTAATCCTTACAAAGAACCAATTAGCATGTAAGGAACATGGAAGTCATCACCCTCATCCTCACAACAATAAAAAAATTAAAAAAGCTGACCAAACTGCAAATCAAGAGCTCTTCTTAGATATGTAAAGTAAGTAAGGTCATAAGGCAAGACACTTCCCCCAAAATTGGAAAGGCAGACAGGCAGTTACAGAGAATCATATCGGAGTAGAAACCTAGAAACAGAAATTTTAGCAGGAACCAGTACTAGGGTAAGCAATTTAAAGTGTAATTGATGGGGGCGCCTGCGTGGCTCAGTTGGTTAAGCGACTGCCTTTGGCTCAGGTCATGATCCCAGAGACCCGGGATTGAGCCCCGCATCGGGCTCCCTGCTCGGCAGGAAGCCTGCTTCTCCCTCTCTCCCTCCCCCCTGTTCCCTCTCTAGCTGTGTTTCTCGATGTCAAATAAATAAAATCTTTAAAAAAAAAAATAAAGTGTAATTGATGAATTGATGAAAGTTGAATGTGGATAAGTCTGACAGTTAAATCTCCAGGGATTCCTTGAATTGAAGTGAGGAGCCACATGAATTTGCACTGCCAGGTACCCTACTTTAGTTGAGATGAGAGAAAAATCTCTGCATGCTTCCAGCCAGGGAATAATAAAAAAAAAAAATAACCATTTGGAAGTAAGTCCAGAACATTCTGTTCTTAGCAAGACCTGTCCTTAAGCAGAACTATTTTACCAAAGCCTAACAGACTGGGACTTTATCAGAGCCTAACTGATCCAGGGGAAGGGAAATACTGAACTCCAATCCCATCTAGTCCTCTTATCTCATTTAGGGAGGAAAAAAAAACTGAGACTGAGAAGCACATGTGTGGGTCCCAGCCTGGAGGCACAGAAACACTAAAATATTAGGACCACTCATAGATCCAAAAAACAATGCTCCCTCACATATTACTAATTACAGAGCTCCCTTATAATAATAGGGGATTGCAATGGAAAGAAGAGTACCTTACTGAAGAGGGGGACCCAAAGGGAACAGGGAAGACAACAACAAAATACTAGAGGAAATTTTAGCTTTTGACACCCACAGATACAGCAAACAGTAATCACAGCATAACTCTTAGCCAGAAAAGGAAAAAAAAACAAACAACTTTCACACTAAAGACCTATTTACTTCAGTTCCTTTTACTTAGCATGTTATGTTCAATTTTCACAAAAATTACAAGGCATACTAAAAGACAAAAAACTCAGTTTGAATTTATAGATTAAGCATCAGATCTGATTCAGATATGATAGAGATGTTGGAATTATCAGATTATAAATTTAAAACAACAATAGTTGACATGCTAAGGACTTTAAAAAGGAGGTAATATGCAACATCAGATAACTAATGTAAGCAGAGAGATGAAAACCCTGAGAATGAATTAAAGAGAAATGTTAGAAATCAAAAATACCATAATGTAAATAAAGAACAACACCCAAATAAGAAAAGAACCAGTGAGCTTGAAAAAAAAGTTAATAACAATTTCTAAAATTGAAAATCCAAGAGAAAAAAGTAATGAAAAATTGTAACACCATATCAAGGAAATATGGGACAATTACAAATGATAAACTATATACATAATTGGAGTACCAGAAGAAGGAGGAAAAAGAGAAAGGAAGAAAGGGAATGATTGACATAATAATGGCTGAGAATTTTTAAAAATTGCTGGACATCAAAACCACAAATTCAGGAAGCTCAGAGAATACAAAGTAGGATAAACACCAACGAAACAAACAAACAAAAATCCTGAACCCAAGCCAACCAAACAAAAAAAGTATGCTTAGGTATATCACATTCAGCTGCAGAAAATGAAAAAGAGAAAATGTTTAAAGCAACTGGGTGGGGGGGGAGGGATAAAATTACATGACATTTTTCTTCATGCAAAAAAGAAAAGACTGAAGTGAAATATTAAATGTCTCAATAGAAAAACAACTAACAAATATTTTCTGTCCAGTGAAACCATTCTTCAAAAGCAAAGGAGGAATGAAGACCTCAAACAAAAATTGAAATTTTTTTCACCAGTAGATCTGTCTTGCAAAGGGTGTTAAAAGAAGTTCTTCCAAAAGAAAAAAAATGATATAGGTCGGAAAATGATACATTGGACTTATGTAAAGAAAAGTAGAATCTTAAGGTATAAACGAAAAGATAATAAAATATTTTCTTATTCTTAGTTGATCTGATAGTAGGGTTTTTTTCCCAAAAAATAATAGCAATAATGTATACACATGTACTCACTCTCTCTTCCTCTCTCAATTACATAAATAACATCTTTTTTAAAAAAATTAAAATGAAATCAATGACACTGAAAACAAAAAAAATCAACAGAGGTCAATAAAATCCAAAGTGGCTTCTTTGAAAATATTGATAAACCTCTAGCAAGATTAACTAACAAAAAAGAAGACACAAATTACTAACATCAAAAAGAGGGAACATAGTAACAGATCTCATGGACACTAACAAAAAATAAATATTATGCACAACTTTATGCCCACAAATTTAATAACCTCAATGAAAGACAAAATCTACCAAACCTTATGCAGGGATAACTAGACAATCTAAATGGGCCCATGTCTATTAAAGAAAGTAAATCAATAATTAATAACACTTCAAAACAACAAGTATTGGGCTGATGGAGTCACAGTTAAATTCTACCGAACACTTAATGAAAAAGTTACACCAGTTCTCTATAATCTCTTCCACAAAATAAAGGCCAAGGGAATACTTCCTAACTCATTCAATGAGTTACCCTCATATCACTACCCTAATATCAAGAGTGAAGGCATTACATTAAGGTAAACTACAAACTAATATAATCCCCTGAACATAAATGCATAAAACCTCAACAAAATATTAGCAGATCAAATCCAACAACATATATTTTTTAAAAATTACACCATGACCAAGTGGGATTTATTCCAAGTGCAGTATGCAAGGCTGTTTCAACATTTGAAAAATCCAGTTGATGTAATCCATCATATTAACAGGCTAAAGAAGAAAAAAAATCACATGATTCTATCAATAGATGATGAAAAATCATTTGTCAAAATCCAACACTCATGATAAAAACTCTTAGCAAACTAGGATTAGAAGGGAACTTCCTCAACTTGAAAAAGAACATCTATCTAAAAACTACAGCTTAGGGGCTCCTGGGTGGATCAGTTGGTTAAGCCTTTGGCTCAGGTCAGGAATACAGAGTCCCAGAATCAAGTCACACATCTGGCTCCCTGCTCAGTGGAAAGCCTGCATCTCCCTCCCTCCCTGCCACTTCCCCGGCTTGTGCTCTCTTTCTCTCCTTCTATGTCCAATAAATAAATAAAATCTTAAAAAAAAAGTACAGCTTACATGATACTTAATTAGATGCTTTCCTGCTATGGTTAAGAGCAATGCAAGGATGCCCCTTCTTGCCACTCTTCTTCAACATCATATTAGAAATCCTAGCTAATATATTAAGACAAGAAAAATAAAGAAGACATATATGGACTTGGAAGAAAGAAATAAAATAAAGAGCTAGACTGAAGGTAAAAAAAAAAGAGCAGAAAAAAGTAGACTGGGATTTGGAAATAGGGAGTGTTGGTTTGTAGAAGGGAGCACTTTGAGTATGCTATGACATGGAGGAAAAGCTTATAGAAACAAAGATGTTTAAGGTATAGAAAACAGAAAAAATGATCCATAAAGCAGTGCTCCTCTGAAACAGCAGGAGGCCCAGGATTCAGAGTATTGGTAAAAGAAAATACAGCAATTTATGCTGAAGTTAAATATCCTCAAAATTGTCTTCACACAGTCACTAACAAAAAAGTAGTGGAAAGGAAAAACAGGGTTAACTACTCCACAGGATTCTGGAGGTTTCCACATCTAAAAAAACATCTACCCAAAGCTATCTATTTTCATGTCCTAAATAAATCATTTTTTTCCTCAACCTCTATAGAAACAGGCATTCAGATTTTTCATTCTCTCTCCTCATTCTACCTTTTTTTGAGCTCTGACATATAGAATTGTTGTTGTTTCAACCATATGCACAATTTTGCAAGATTTTATATCCAATGATTAATTGTGCTGATCTTTAGCAAGATGAACACCCTAAACTTTTCAATGCCCACAGTCAATGAGAAGACAATTCTATTTAAAAAATAATAATAATGGCAATTAATAATAATTATGATAACTACTGCTTAGCAGTATTTTGTGTCAGATAAAATGTATCTACTCTAGTTGTTTTACTTCACCCTAGCTGAAAAATTGAGTATCAGTGCATGTTTGTCATCTAGGCAATTTTTACAGTGCAAAGCTTGTCTTGAAATTATTCTCAAATTAAACTAGTTTATGTAAGGAGATAAATTTATTATCTCTGATTACATGGAGGAGAGGTAACTTAAACAATATTTTATGATTTTTAAATGTTGCTGGTAAAAATATTACCTAAGCTAAAGAAAAATAGGCTCACAGTAACTCCCTAGATCATACTGATCATAGTAACTCACCAGAAGTTGGACAGTGAAATCTGTTTCCTGGCAAAAGTTTTCTCCTGAAAACTACAAGGAACCATTTTAGCTGAAGCCAAAGTAAAAAATAACTCCAGTATGCCATATTTGAGAAAGCCAAGTAAGCAGAACTCTAGTTGAACTAAACTTTTCATTAATATAAACAGGTGCCAAACTAGTTTATCATTGTCATAATTATCACAAAGTAAATTTTGCTTGTTTTTGTACAAAGTTGGTTAATGAAGTTTTTCTCACACAAATAGGTATGATTTTAGTACCTTTCTCATTGTTAAGTCATCCTTTTGGATAATCCTCCTTATTTAACTGTTAAAACTGATCTATAGAGTCATTTTGATAATTATTACTCAAATCTCAAAGATAAGCATGATCCATTTTGTGAAATCACTTTTAAACAGGGATTATTGCTTATACTTTTAAAAACAATGAATTTCTAAAGAAAAAAACTCCATAAATTTCTAACCAATCCTATATAAGTAACAACAAACTATTATTTCTATAAATGTAGATTTATCAATGCTTTTTCTTCTGGACAATTTGTTGCATCTTGGGGAACTGGGAAGTAATTGGCTAGTCCAGATCTTGGATATCAGACTAAAAGGGAAAGTAACATGCAAACACAAGGCTTGCATCCAGGTCTAAACCATAGTTCAATAAATGAAAGAAGCACTGGTATTTAAAGAACCAGGAGAAAATAAACCAGAAAGGCAAAAGCCAGAATCATTCAGAGAGTCTTCAGGTGATAGAAGAAAGATAACAAATTCAGAACACTTGTAGATTCAAAACTGCAGAATATTCACTATAACAGAATTGCTTGATAATCCAAATGGTTTCATTGTTCTAATTCAGGACATTCTGGAGTCATTAAAGGGGTCAGTGTGGCTTAAAAAAATAACTATAGAAATTAAAACTTGAATTCCATAGAAATATTATTTTTTCCCATCAACAACACTTTCTCATCTATCTTCACCAGGGATGGTTAAACTACGAAGTCAAAAAAAATAGACATTGTACAGATAAGATTTCTCAACTTTTCTGGGATTCCTAGATAAAAGACACTGCAAATGAAATACAGCAATCTGCTCCCTAGAGGTTATTTTTCAGATATTAATATTATCTTAGAAGATAGAAAAAAGAAAGAAATGAAAATAAAAGTGCCTCTTGGAATTGAAGTCAGATTTAGTCATTCATTTACTCTTTTGTTAATTCATCAGACATTTGTTGAGTAATTATACCATGAGCAAGGTACATGCTAGATGCTGCGAATACAGTAAGGAGAAAGCAACACCTACCACATGGGGTTTATAGTCCAGCAGAAGAGGTAATGATACAAGAGTACCCACAGGGTAGCCAGGAGTACAGAGCAGTGACTCCTATTTCCAACACTCCCTGACAAAGATAGCAGGGTGGGAATATTGGAAGGCTGTCCAAGGGATAAAACTGAAGTAATATTTAGATTATAATGTTTCTAGGAAAGGTGGGGAAACTTGCGAGGGAAAAGTAGAGAAAGATGTTGTTTTAGGCAAATAGAAATAAAGAGATGAGCTAAAAAGAAACTGATGCATTTGAGGAATCAAAAAGGAATGCAATCATTTATTTTTTCAAAAATATTTATTGAACTCTTACACAGCTGGGAATAGAGCCATGGGGAAAGCAGAAAAGGCCTCTGCTCTCCTGCTGTTTATACTTTAGTGGGTCAAAGTACATTTGAGGCAGAAGAAATAGTATAAAACTAAAAGGCTTGACTTGTTTGAGGAAGAAAGAATGGGCCAGGGCTAGAGTGTATGACCAAGAGATGAGATCTGCAATAAAGTGGACATGTAGTCAGAAATCAAATCCTACAGAGCTATGTCAGGTAGAGTAAATTTTTAAAATTTTATTTCCAATTAGGGAGGTTTTGTTTTTTTTTTCAGATTTTTTTTATTTATTTTGACAGAGAGAGAAAGAGAGGTCACAAATAGACAGAGAAGTAGGCAGAGAAAGAGGAGGAAGCAGGCTCCCCTCCAAGCAGAGAGCCAACCCCTTGATCCCTGAACTCTGAGATCATGACCTCAGCCAAAGGCAGAGGCTTAATCCTCTGAGCTACTCAGGTGCCACTCCAATTACAGGGCTTTTAGCAAATGAGATATATAATATGATTTATATTTTTCCAAGATTGTTCTGGCTATTATGTAGGAAATGGATTATAAGGAGTTGACAATGACAGTAAGAAAATCAATTAAAGGATATTATAACCAGCAAAGACAAGATAACGTTGGCTTGATTTAGAATGAAAGCAATGGAAATGACAAAATGTGACTGAACTTTCAATACAAAGTTTTGGATACAGAGTTGACAGTACTTGTCAATGATTCAGTAGGTATAGAGGAACTAAGAAAAAAAAGGTAAATGGCTAGAATTTAAAGAAAATGATAAGGCTTGCATGAAAGAAGAAGCTAAGAAGAAAAACAAGAACCAGTTTATGAGAAACATGTATGTATTCTTAGAATCAAAATATTGATACTAAGAACAATAAAAATCCATTGAAAGATTTTAGGCAGCTATTTTGCTTTGAGCAGATGTATTTTTTTGAAAGATCACTCTGGTAGGAAAATTGTTATTCAAATACCCTCAAAAACCATAACACACTCAAGAAAAATCCTTAAAATATTGTAAAAACTTTTATGGAAAAAATATAAGGTGTTATTAGAGGAGATAAAAAAGGATCTAACTAGAGAGACATACTATATTCATAAACTAGTAGATTCAATGTTATAAAGATTTTAGTTCTCTCCCAAGTCAACATATAAATTCAGTGCTATTCAAATAAAAATCTTCCAGTTATTTTTAGGTAACTCAGTAATATGATTCTAAAATTTACATTGAGGAAAGTCCCAAAAATAGATAAGATTATTTTGAAGAAAATATACAAGCTCAGGCCCTTCCAGATATCAAGACTTACAAAAAAGCTGTAGTAATTGAATTATATGATAATGAATACTGTGAGAGAAAATAGACTGATTAACCAGATAGATAATCAGAAACAGACCAAACCTAAAAGGGAAATATCTGTCTATATACTAATATACAGTATATAAACATATATAGATTAGTATATACATACACTAATGATATTGTAAACAAAAAGAAAAACTGGATAAAATGACTTAATTGACACAATATAGTGGAATGACTATTTATTCACATGGAAAATTTGAAATAACATTGTATTCTACCTCACACTACACACTGTAACCACAGAGAAAAAGGAAACAAGGCTGCAAATGCTACTATATTTTAGGGTTGGTGATAGGAAATTAAGGGTACCCTTAGTTGAAGGCTTCCTTTTTTCTGTGATGCAAGACCACTCAATGAGAGTAAGAGCAAAAGTAAAAGAAAAACATGTTTGACGGATGCCTAGGTGACTGGATCCCTAGTGGGCTAAGAGTCTGCCTTCTGATCAGGTCATGATCCCAGGTTCCTGGGATCCAGTCCCACATTGGCTCCTTGCTTAGTAGAGAGCCTGCTTCTTTCTCTGCCTGCCACTCCTCCAACTTGTGCTCTCTGTCTCTTTGTCAAATAAATAAATAAATAAAATCTTAAAAAAAAAAACAAAAACAAAAAGATAATATGTAGAAAACAAGGGAGAGCTGCCCAGGAAAATACAGAAGAATTCTGGGTGTTATTAAAATACCATATAAATTTAGAGACTTTGAAAAATAATTCTCTCATAGAGACTTAAAGGAGACAGGTAGACTGACTATAAGTTACTTTCCACAGACAAAGGAAAATGGATTCAGGTTGTTGAGGATAATGTCAAGAAAGTTGTTGAAGTGAAGGAGTACAAATTATTAGAATTGGGAATCCAGAGTTTGGCTCCATCATCAGCATGGCTGATTAAAGTCACCCAGGATGAAGGTAGAAGTTGGAGTGGAGAGGAAACAGGAAGCCACGTGCCAAACTTCCCCTAAATCCCTGGAATAAAATGTATCTCCTTTGTTCATAGTACTTATTGGCTTTATTTTGAAGACAGCTAGAACCCATTTCCATATTTAAAGCAGGCACACTGCAGTCCTAAAATATTATTGCTGTTGGGCTGATGGTGGAGAAAGTGTAATAAAAGCATAAATAACAAAGAGAAAAATTATAAATGTGTAACAGCCTAGAATAACTTACCATGGGAGAAAATGAGCCCTACATACATCAGGGATCCCAGAAGACAATATCAAAATCAAAATATGACACATGGATAAAATCCCAAGAGTTGGCAAATCTGATTCTAGCCCCTGTTGTTCTCCCTTGGGAAATTCTCTGAGATTTAGTTTCCGTAACTAATGAAGGGACTAGACCAGATCACCTCCAAGTTTACTTCTAGCTCAAAGAATCTAAGTCCTTAATGATGATCCTGATATACATCAAGGGAAGATTTTTATTTAGAAAGAGATTATGCTACATATTTTATTAAAACTTCATCAGTATAATTCAAATTAAAATATCAAAGTGGTAAATTTCAATTATTAAAAAAATGTATCTATATGGGATAGTGCATGTTCCAACAATGGAAATAAATTAAAAGGAAATTTTAGCAGAGTCCTATTTGTATTCCCATATTCTAGAATTCCTATAGTCCACAATTTAACACTATTTTGTAGAGTCAACTCTTTGCTTAATATTGCCCCCCAATTAGATTTTGAGTTCCTTCAAGGCAACGTTACTCAAGAGTTCGCTTTCTTCTTCAAGACTGCTCTCACAGCTCTTAGTATAAACTAGACATTTAATATTTTCAGTGTCTAAAATGAGTAAAAATTGTATCTGGAAAATATTCTCCAAAAGTTTCAAAAGAAAAAAGACATGTTTATACCCACACACAAACTAGCCCAAGAACTAGAGCCCAGAATCTATAATGGTCTTATCTATTTCAATAAAAAATATTTACTGAGACTCCTGATATCCAACATCAAAGTGTTGGGGTTTTTTTTTCATGTAATGTTAAAATAGATTTTTGCACATCAAAGAAACCTATCCCTAGCCTTACTCATTTCTGACTCATATCAAGAACAGCAAATGTTTTTGAAACATTATATTCTCTTGATCTTCTTTCCAATTAAATATTTTTTTAAAAAGTGAAACAAAAATACACCTAGAAATTTACAACAGTGCCCCAGAATCTAGAATTCAGTTTATTCTTATTTTCCCCAGTGTTTTCCAACACATATAATTCATAAAAATGATTGTAAAACTGATTAAGAACAGTTTGTATATTTAAAGTATATAAAATGAGGTACTAGCTAAAATGACAGCAATTCTTTAGTCTAGGCTTAATGTTTCCATGAACAGATGAACCTCAGGCTCTGCTCCCCAGCAACTAAAGCTTCACCGATCTTTTACAAGAAATGACAAACAGCACTAACAGCCTTAAGCACATGTGTCACATTCTTCTTACTAACTTTGCTTGCCCTGGCTTGTCTCTCCATACAGCATGAGAGTTCTTTCCAAAAAACTTCAAAAGGCCCCTTAACAGCAAAAACAAAACACATGTCAGAAGAGCTGGGCTGTTGGTGGAAAAAAATTTACATTCTCTGACAGAGGAGTTGGCCATCTTTTATTCTATGAGGGTTTTCTGGAATTAAAAGAAAAGTAAAATCTTTAATTCATCTTTCTTAAAAATCTGTAACAATTTCAACAGATTATTCGAATATACACATCATCCAAATTTGGGCATGTGCTTCCCTTACATTCAAGCAATATAATTCATAATCATAAAACATTAAAGATATAGAATAAAAAAGAAATCATAGAAACAGAGACCTAGATATTGTCAATGAGAAAATACATAATAAATGACAGGACAGAGGCTAGAATCTAGGAATCCTAACTGAAAGCCTAATGTTCTTTCCACTCTACTAAGATATTGCTTGTGTCAAATTTCAGATTAAAATACCCACAATTAATAAAAATATCTCTTTCAAGCAAAGACATTTTCCTTTTAAAGTATTGAAGTTCAGCTCAGTCTTTGTAAAGTATAATAGCAGAGAGAGACTTGTATTTTGTGTCATATTTTGATGTCTGTTTTTTAAAAATCATTATGAATTCTATAATTAGATTAACACTGATTAAATTTTTTATGATTGGTATAACACATTTATACAGCCACCGAGAAACAACATGGAGCCAAAAGTGGTTGGTTTTACAGACTCTCAATATTTCTTTTCTCATCTATAATTCTAAAGTACAAAGTAGTAAGCTAGAATTTCACTGAATTCAGTCATTAGGAGAATGGTAGACGTTAGTTCCTAAAACGTGCACACTGCCATTGATTATAAAGACAGAGACTGAATATTTTTAAAGATCACCAGAAATATACATTCCTAGAATCCTCCCTGTTTAGCTTAAAAGACTACCACACTGTCAATGTAAATATAATACCAAGCTTATTTCACTGTCACTATTCCAATTACTAAAGAAATCTAGATGTATAAACAGTATCCAAAAAGAAAAAAATAATGTCCATAATAAATTTATAATGCCCCAATTCAAATTCAAATATATTACAAATTAAGTACCAATGAGTCTAACAGTCTCCTTAAACACGTCTGATATGGCCTGTGCATGTGGTCAAGGGAACTCAATTCCCACTGCGCTATTAAAAACTGACATCCGCCATCATAGGTCCCACCTCAAAAGATAAGGGAAATGGCAGCTGGTACCAGAAACATGATCTGAATTGGCCCCAAGAGAACATCACATGATTTGAGATTATACAGAGTTGAAGCTACTGCTCCATTTTTCACATACCACCCCCCCACCACTTATTCTAAAACTAGAGAGATATCAAAAATTAACTCTCTTGCTTCCAAAATCACCCACCAAAGGTAAGCTCAATCACATGTTGTTCTCTGAAATCAAGAACACTTTATATTTTTTAAAAGTTATCCTATAACATAACTATAAAAAAGTTACTTAAAATTACAGTGTTGTAAGAGCTGATGAAAAATTTTCTCTAGTACAAACTGTATGAAATTAGGTATAGAGTACATCTTAGGAAATGTGACAATCAAAATCTCTTTAGAGGAGAGAGCTTATCATAATCTCAACACATTTTCCTTCTTGATGGTCTGGTCAATAATTTCTAAGCCATTATTTCTTTTCATTCTTCAAGTATCTCCTCGTTTCTCCTTCTCAGTGTCAATGTGGCCTTTTCTACCTCTACCTCCCTGTAAATGTTGGTGAGTCTCAGAAGTTTCAACTAAAGAATTTTTACCATTTCATTCCATATAGCTTCCCTAGATGATTTCATCTATTGTCATGAATATATCTATTATCTGTGTGCTGATAAAACCTTTAAATATAGATAAATATCTACTTCAGAGCTTACTTTATTCATTTAACAAATATAGGTAACATTTTTTAATTACCTTCAATATGCCAGGCACTATTCTAAATGTTGGAGACACAACAATGAATAAAAGAAATGTTCCTTGTCATTATGAAGATTACATTCCAGTTAAGGGAGGAGTAGGGATGAAGAGTCAGCTGATGTCATTTTTCTCTCACTTATCAGCAATGGATGTCAGTGAGCAGCACAGCACCCATAGTGGAGATTTGAGCCATTTACACCAAGTCTCACCCTCCACCCCCCATGCCCTACAGGTGCTTCTGAACTAGGGCAAGGGGTCCTGAGAGTCATGACATCAGGGGCCTGTCCCCTAGAAGACAAACACAAATGCCCCACAGACACCAAGTCTCCTAGCCATAGAAGGCTGCAAAGTTTAAGCTATAGGGGAAATAGGATCTAGCCTCTTTTAACAAGCAGACCAAAACACCTAGTTAAAACTCACCACACGCTGGACAAAGTCCAAATACTCTCCACTGCAGGCAAGGAGAAACTCTATAGACAACTGTCCTGAGATAGAGCAGCCAAAACATAATAGCAGATTACATATAGCATACACCAGAAACACTTCCTTAATACCCAGGCCGTAGGCAATATAGGACCTCTTCTTAATATAGCTATTATTCTCAGGAGCAGGAAACATTGCAGGCTTTCATAACACAGAGAAAACAGGGATCTAAATGAAATGCCAAAAGAAAAACTCACTCCAAAAGAAGGAACAAGAGTTCATAGCCAGGGATCTAATCAAAACAGATTTAAGCAATATGCCTGAACCAGAATTTAAAACAACAATCATAGGATACTAGATGGGCTTAAGAAAAGCATAGAAGACACTAGGGAGTCCTTTATCACAGAGATAAAAGATCTAAAAAGTAGTTGGGCCAAAATAAAAAATGCTGTTACTAAGGTGTAAAACTAACTAAATGTAATAATAACCACCAGGATAGAAGAAGCAGAGGAATGAATATTGATACAGAAGATACAATTACATAAAATAATGAAGCTGAAAAGAAGAGGAAAAGAAAAATATTGAGTCACAAATGCCGACTTAGGGAAGTCAGCAACTCTATAAAGCGTAATAACATTTGTACCACAGGAGACTCAGGAGAAGAGAGGGACAAGGGGGAAGATTTATTTGAGCAAGTTGTAGCTGAAAATTTCCCTAATCTGGAGAAGGAAACAGACATCCAGATGCAAAGGTACAAAGAACTCCTATCAAAGTCAACAAAAGCAGACCAACACCAAGACATATCAGTAAGAGCAGCAAAATATAGAGATAAGGAAAGAGTCCTGAAAGCGGCTAGGGAAAAGAAAACCTACAAGGGAAGCCAAATAAGGTTAGCATCAGGTCAGTCCACAGAACTTGGCAAAGCAGAAGAAACTGGCATGATATATTCAACATGCTGAATGGAAAAAATATGCAGCTAAGAATACTTTATCCAGCAAGGCTGCCATTCAGTATTGAATTCATAGAAGGAGAAATAAAGAGTTTCCCAGACAAACAAAAACTAAAGGAGTTTGTGACAACTAAACCAGCTCTATATCGGGGACTCTTTGAATGGAAAAGAAAGACCAAAAACCATAAAGACTAGAAAGGAACAGTGAAAATATCCAGAAACACTAATTTTACAGGTAATATAATGGCATTTAATTCATATCTATCGGGTGTCTGGGTGGCTTAGTTGGTTAAGTATCTGCCTTTGGCTCAGGTCATGATCCCAGGGTCCTGGGATCGAGTCCCACATGGGGTTCTCTGTTCAGCAGGGAGCCTGCTTTTTCCTCTACCCCTCCCCTCTACTCAAGATCTCTCTCTCTCTCTCTTAAATAAATAAGATCTTTAAAAAAAATTCATATCAATAATTACTCTGACTGTAAATGGACCAAACGCTCCAATCAAAAGACATAGGGTATCAAAATGGATTAAAAAAAAAGAAAAGACCCATCTATATGCTGCCTACAGCAGACTTTTTGTAGAATTAGAGATACCTGCAGATTGAAAGTGAGGGTATGGTGAACCATTTATCATGCTAATGGATGTCAAAAGAAAGCCAGAGTAGCCATATTTAAATCAGACAACTAGATTTTATTTTATTTTAGAGAAAGAGAGAGAAAGAGCTGTGGGAGAAGGACAGAGGGAGAGTGAGAATCTTAAGCAACCTATACAGCCAGCATGGAACCCAAATGGGGCTCAATCTTACAAACTGAGATCAAGACCTGAGCCAAAATCAAGAATTGAATGTTTACCTGACTGAGCCATCCAGGGGCCCTAACAAACTAGATTTTAAATCAGACTTAATAAGAGATGTAGAGGGGCACTGTATCATAATAAAGTGGTCTACCCAACAAGAAGATCTAACAATTATAAATATTTATGCCCCCAATTTGGGAGCACCCAAATGTATGAAACAATTAGTAACAAACATAAAGAAACACATTGATAACAATACAATAATAGTAGAAGACTTTAACACTCCACTTATAGCAATGGGCAGATCACTAAGCAGAAAATCAAAAAGTGGCTCAGTTGGTTAAGCCTCTCCCTTTGGCCAGAGTCCTTGGATGGAGCCCCACTTCGGGTTCCCCACTCAGTAGAGAGCTGTTTCTCTGTCTCCCTCTGCTGCTCCCCCTGCTTGTGTGCTTGATCTCTCTCTCTGTCAAATGGATAAAAAAAATCTAAAAAAAAAAGCCCTCTCAGAGATAGATCTTCAATGTTTTCACCAGAAAAAGAAATGGTAATGATGTGACATTATGGATGTGTTAGCTAATGCTATGATGATAATCATTTTGCAATATATGTATATGAAATCAAATAACATGCTATCTGAAAAATTATAAACTGAATTTTTCTAAATGAGTGGGTTCTCCAAAGTATAATATCTATGAAGATTTTCCTTATAATTCAGAAACACATGCCTTTAAAAACACACAAAAACTATATTCACCACTCTTTTTTGTTTGTAATAAGGTTTTCATGAAAAGAATTCCACATCTGGGGGCTTTTTTCTTTCATGTTACCCATCAAAGTCAAATTAGAAGACTTTATTGAGGATAAGTCATGTTGTTCAATGGAATATTTCACAAAATGGGAAAAGATGCCATACATTTCTAATCAGAGAGCCAACATTATTAATTACTTATGGATACTTTAACTTAATTCTTTTGGGAAAAGTTTATGTTGAAAATGCTGAAAGTGTTGCCCAGGCACCCACATGTACACACACACCTACATACAATCACACCCTATTGAAATTATCTGGATAGGGAAGATTTCACAGCAGTGATGCAGTTTATGCAAAACAATGAAACAATTGCATATATATATATATAAAAGTAGACTTGGATCTCTTTTAAGAGACATCAGACAAATAATATTAAACTAGCAAAGCACATGAAATACAGGGATCTTGTTGAATTTCATTAGCAAATACAGCTTCAAAAATATGTGCATTAATGCCACGCTATATTTTGACATTTTTTAAAATTTTGTTTACAAAATTTATAGTGATTAGAAATCATGTTGGGTTGTTTATTGTTTTTATTTCTGATACTGTCCCAGAGGTTTACTGTGTAACTTCTAATAACTTCTCGTATTACTGCTAATTTTTACAATGTATCCCCTATTTTTTCTTTTTTTAGATTTTATTTATTTATTTATGGGGAGGGGTGGCAGAGAGAGGGGGACAAGCAGAATTTCCACTGAGCATGGAGTCTGACATGGAACTTGATCTCACAACCCTGAGATCATGACCTGAACCAAAATCAAGAATCAGACACTTAACCAACTGAGCCACCCAGGCACCCCTGTATCTTCTATTTCTATTTGGATATCAAAGGATATGTCTTTCATAATCTTTTAAGTATAGTGACTAAATGGATACCTTCTGAGTGGGAGTTAAAATCAGAAGGAATGTTATTTAAGAGAGTCACCACTTTGTCCTATGTAATATTAAGGAAATAATTTTGACATTACACTTATAAATAATGCTCAACTTAGTTTCAATAATATTATACTTCTTATTTACTTTAGTTCTGTAGTTTGCAGTTAGTATGCTACCAATGATTCATCGAAGATCATTTCCCTTTTTTTCATGTTGTATACAAATAAGTTTGTATTACTTATTTTTTTTTTAAGATTTTTTATTTATTTGACAGAGAGAAACACAGCCAGAGAGGGAACACAAGCAGGGGGAGTGAGAGAGGGAGAAGCAGGCTTCCCGTCAAGCAGGGGGCCCGATGCGGGACTCGATCCCAAGTGTCCGGGATCATGACCTGAGCCGAAGGCAGTCGCTTAACCAACTGAGCCACCCAGGCGCCCTGTATTACTTATTTTAACCATTTTTATTTAGTGTGTAATCATATCATTGTTCTTTCATTTTCCTGTATTTCTTTAACAAATGGGCATGTGCTTTCATTATCTTAAATATATCCATTTATCAGAAACATTTCATTATCACTTCCTGTGTAGTTATGCCCATTTTCAACTAAAATACATATTATTTTATTATAAATTAGATTCCTTCTGTTTCTCTATACATTAAAGCTTAACCAAGATAATTTTATGGATAATGTTTAAAATATGTGTGTAGGTTTGCTATAATACCTATGAATTTTGTTTCAGTATGCTAAAAGGAAAAGTATAAATAATACTTAATAAAGAGGATATTGACTAAGGTACATTAAAATTGACTATTTTCTAGTTCAAGAACTCTCAAACAAAAAAGCTAAAATATTCCTTTTTATGTCAAGATTTATTCATCAGATGACTTTGGAAAAGAAGTATGGTAAACAAGCTTATTCCAGAAAGAAATTCATGAAGAAGAACATTGTGACAAATTCTTATTATATATTCATAAAAAATACATGAAGAAACTGAGCTATACAATATATGATTCCAACTATATGACATTCTAAAAAGGCAAAACGATGGAGACAGTAAAAAAATTAGTGGTTTCCAGGGAGATAGCATAGGTAGGGATGAATAGTAGGAGCATAGAGTATTTTTCGAGTAGTGAAAATATTCTGTATGATAGTAATGATGGATATATGTCATTATACATTTATTTGTCTAAAGTAACAGAATCTACAACACCAAGAATAAACAGTGATGTAAATTATGGACTTTGGTAAGCTATGGTCAATTGAAAAAGGCTATATTCAATATAACGTTTATTTCAACACTATTTTCTAACATCAGAAGTTCATTATTTTAATTGAAAGATCCTACAAAAATGAATAGGATATAGTATTTTCCTTAGGGCACTTACAATATAATAGGAGAAAGAGAAGCATAAAGAATCTAATGGAAGTAATTTATAATAAGATAATATACATATGTATGTATTTTTCCCTTCTACATTCTATTCCTCCTAGTCTACTTAAGGATATGGCTTCCTAGATCTTTTTAAGTATTACAAACAACATGGATTTCAAGTTAGGGTGTTATGTCATCTAAAATAGTGTCTATCAGCGAATCACTTTCCTCTTTTGATTCTGAAATTCCTATATATTATAGGCATTAGTAAAACATATATCAAAGTTAGCACAAATATATTTTGTTCATTTACTCATGAAGTATTGGCGCTTATCTTCCAAAAATCAGGATGGCCAAAGGGCAAAGAACTATGACTTCTTAGGGGCCTTTTTTGCTTAGTTTATATTTAGAATTGTATTCCACAGTTAAGACTACCAAGAGACTAAATAACTGATAATCTGAGGTAATTCACAAACCTAATCTCTCAGAGTCCAGCATAATATCCTATCAGAGATAGGAACTATTTTGCTTCTGGATACTGAAGTCTATGATTGGTACAATGAGTATAAATGCCTCCTCAGATCTAAATATATAAAAATGGGAAGGCACTTCCTCCAGAGAACAACCACAAGAGACTGAATGTCTGGCATTGCCATTCAAAGAGTAAAATTTACCATTATTGCTACTCTTCTGTCTTTTATCCTGTGAATAGGCAGAGTTTGGAACATGTATGCATCTAATAAATAAATCGAATTCTGTTGAATTGAACTTAATATCATTTACCAATACCTACAGTAAATGCATATTTCAGAATTAAACAGTTACTATCATCAGTAGCTTTGCCAAAAGGAATACTAAAAAGGCAAATTTACTGACACAAAATTAATGTATTTTGAACTGGTTTAGTTCTTCAAACTTGGTAAAATCTGAGCCCACAACTGTGAAAGCAAATTTAAATGAATTAGGAAGTCTCTGTTGGTTTGTTATGCAGATTACTTTTTTTAACTTGCTCTTTGTAGTTCAATAGACTTATATGGGGAGATACAGAAGAATAATGAAAGCAAGTACACCAGAACTAGAAAACATCCTTCCATGCTAAATCAACTATGGCACAGTGCCAAACTGATCTTTGAAGCTCTCAAACATGCAGTCTTTTGGAATGGCTTAAAACATAACATATTCCATTCATTTCCTTTGGTGAAAACCATAGTTTTCAATTGTACACTTTGTCAAACCTACAAGAATTTTTTTTTAATGCTTGAAAGTACTTTTATAACATTTCCTTCAGCCAAATCCATAGTCACCTTTTATCCAACTGCTATTATTATTTAACCATTATTAAGATCCCACTGAGAATTAGGTGTATCCAGTCCATTTACCAAGTAGTCAAATGCTTATGGTGTTAAGTTCTTGCCTTGATGGCAAATATATGTCAAGAGCATTTTTCTAGTACCAAAGGAAATTAAATGAACTGAAAATACTTTTAAACCTACAAACATACATTGACATATAAAGAAAGCTAATATCACTTTTCAACCATAAAATATAGAAGAAGTTCATGAAGATATTCAGTTATCACAGTGCTAAATTACTTCCAGTAGCACTTCTGCACAGTAGGTGATTGGATGTAGCAGGGAACTATATAGGTCATGATCATGTTCCAGTTTACAGAAAAGAGAGGTCATACTAATTTCAGGTTGATGCATTAGAAGGCCACAGAACAAAAATAGGAAATGCATCCCTGAGTCTGAAACCTTACGGAAGAAGTTTAAAATAAATGTTTAAAAAGGAAATAAATTCCAGGTTAAAAATGGTAGATTAAGTGTGCCTATTTATCTCTACTTTATATCAAAATCATACTAACAGAGAACCAAGAAATTTTTTAAAGAGGTGAGATCACAAGATTAAAAAAAAAAAAAAGAATGAGAGATAAGAAGATACCAAATAAATGAAAGAAATAAGTTTGGAATTGAAAAGCTATTGGGGGAGTGCTACCTAGTGTAGCTAATCTGAGAAAGCCCAAATGGGAAGGATGACAATATGTGCTGCAGCAAGCCCTGCAAACATCAGGTGTTCTGGAGTGTGTGGGTTGGGCGTAACACCAGCAAAACTTGTTTTAAAAATCAAATAGATTCCCAAGCCCTTTCACAATCCTGCAAGTCCAGGCATCCCTCTGTTGCCCTGTATAAAAAAATGTGAGATGTACTCTCTAGAGAAGCTCTGAGCTAAAGACAACAGAGCTAAATTCAAAGAAGAAATGCCAAAGCAAAACCAGGGAGAGTTATAAAAGTTAATATAGTAAGTAGTAAGAGCGTGAGTGTCCTTGCACTCACAAGGCAGGGAATTCGAAGATTCTAAAGGAAATATCAACAAAAAGGAAGAGAATCACAGACATGAACATTTGGGGGTATGCACTTGACAGCCTACAATTTAGCTCACCAATAGATGCACCAACCCACATGGCTTCCAATAATCTTTTTAATGCCTCATTCTTAAGTATAAATGGACAGCCTACAATAACTCAAGGACACTATCCAACTTGAAGGATATTCACCAGAATAAGGAAGAAAGAATGCCGCAGAAAGCAGAAAAAAAAATATATTTTTTCAAAACTTAATTATGATCCTCATATAAGAGAAACCATTGCATCTGTGAAATGAGTGTGGGACGCCTCATGTTTTAAAATATTCACATAAGAAAGAACTATTAAAAATTTTAAATGTGATAGTTGATGGGAGAAGCAAAGGCAGAAGAAAAATTATTAAATTTCCTTACTATCTATAGCCCACTGACAAGTCCTTGAAATACGCAGAATGACATTTCTCTAGAAACTCAACTGCCTTGATGTTAATATTTGCTAAGGGCAAAAGGCAATCTTAGCCCAACCCCCAAGGTCCTGTAGGTCTACTTTAACATATAAAAATTCTTTTGGGAACTTATCTGTACCCCTCAAGATATGTGTTGGCAATCATCCCCCAAGCATATGACTCACCAATATACATCTGAAGGGTCTCATTACTCAGGTTTTATTAGATGGTTAATAGATGACTTATTCCCGACAGTAGCTAGCTCCCTCAAGGTCCTGGAAACCTTTGCTTCCAAAATTCCTTACACACTTACACTATCCCTAACACTCTCCCAACCTGAAAATATATAATGGGCCACTCCTCATGACCCCAGTGCAGCTCTTTCTGCCTATGGGTCCTGTCCCCCTGCTTTAATAAAATCACCTTTTTGCACCAAAAACACATCTACAATTCTTTCTTGACTGCCGGCTTCAAACCCTAACATCTTTTCCACATCAGTAATAAAAAAAAAAAAAAAAAAAAAGTGAGAGTTTGATTTATGACAACCAGCACTATAGATTAGTAGGGAAATGGAGTGCTATGCAATAAATGATGCTGGTACAATTGCTTATTTGTATAAAAGAGGAATTGATCCTTAGCTAATATTAAACAAAAATGTCAATTCCATATGGGTTATAGACTTAAAATTAAACAGCAAAATTTAAAAATATTATAAGAAATATAGGACATTATCTTTGTATTGGGGGATGGGTAGGGTAGAATGTCTTTTTAAAAGACACATGTGCTTTTGGAGGAAGTGCTTTTGGAGGAAAGAAACTACAAATTTGACTGCCCCAAAATGTAAACAGTTGTATATTAAAAGATTCTTTAAAGACAATGAATAAATATCCTGCTGTCTTTGGTTCTATTGGGAGGAGTTTGCAATTTAGAGAGAATATAGAAAAGTAAGCAAACAAAAAACTGAAGTAATAAGTGCAGGAAAAACAAAATAATATATAGAAAAAAAGAGTGATGGTAATATAAGGTATGGTTTACATATGT
This sequence comes from Spilogale gracilis, assembly GCA_004023965.1. NCBI lineage: Eukaryota > Metazoa > Chordata > Mammalia > Carnivora > Mephitidae > Spilogale > Spilogale gracilis. The sequence continues at coordinate 43,219 of PITA01003135.1, read as the reverse complement.
ATATTTAGAGTTGTACTATTCATTTTTTAAAGATTTTATTTATTTGAGGCAATAGAGTGAGAAAGCACAAATGGGGGGTAGGGGCAGAGAGACAGGGAGAGGCAGACTCCCCGCTGAGCAGTGAGCCCAATATGGGGTTCCATCCCAGGACCCCAAGATCATGACCCAAGCCAAAGGCAGTTGCTTAACTGACTGAGCCCCTACAGTTACACTATTCTTAACACTAAATATTGATTTACTTTAAAACCACAATATAAATATTTTGAGAAGATGGATAGAAGAAATGCTTGTTGGGAAAATGTCAACAATGCCAAGTCCTCTTCTTCTGGTAATAGTAAGTTAAAGATAAAAAGTAACAATAACAACTAACAGAAGCAATTCTTACGGTTTACTCTTTCCAATATCCCTAAAAGGTAGGTACCCTTACTAGTCACATTACACTTAACATTTAGAAATATAAAGGCCTGAGAAAAAAAGTGAAAATAATTTCCTTGCAGAAAAAGTTAAGTCATACAAAGTAGTAGAGAAGGGGGATTCTCATTTACGTTTTAATATAGTAGATTACCAAAATGTACTTCGATTACAAAATTTAAAATCAACTAGAAAACAAAATACACTTGAGAATTCTTGTTCTAAATATGTTGTTCATGTTTCTCTTATGCTAATTACTTACAGTAATATAAATAACTTAAGTAAAAAGACAGATTTTCATTTTAGACTTAATTTCACCAGTTGCTGATTTTATATAATGTACTTTGTCTCAGATCTCTTTCACAATCATCCTTATTTCTTTTTTATAAATTTATTCTTAACACTGAAACTTTTTAGCCAGAGTTCAGTTCTTGGTCTCCTGACTCCTTTTCATTTCTGTATATACTCACTCCTTATGTGATCTCATCTGGTCTCACTACTAAACACTCTCTACTTTGATGACTTTCACACTTATATCTTTAGGCTTAATCTTTCCATTAAATTCTAGATTCTCAAATCTAGAGTGACCATGCACCCCGGGACAGTTCAAGTTTATGTCTATTTTCTTAGCCTCCAACCAGTTAGCAATCTCTTTCACTCTCAAAAGTGTCTAGCAATCATATTTCTTGGTATTTACACAGAAAAGTTGAAAACTTATGTCCCCGTAATTTGCACAAGGATGCTTATAGCAGCTTTATCTTAACTGCCAAAACTTGAAAGCAACCAAAATATCCTTCAGTAGGTCAATGGATAAAAAAACTATGGTACTTACAGATAATGGAATATCATTAAGCACTGAAAAGAAATAAGCTGTCAAGCCACAGAAACACATGGGGGAATCCTAAATGCCTATTACTAAGTGAAAGAAGCCAATCTGAAGTGGCTACATATTGTATGATTTCAAGAATATGACATTTTGGAAAAGGCAAAGCTATGGAAAAAATAATCAGACCAGTGGTTGCCAGTGGTGGGAAGGGAGAGATGAATTGGAGCATAGAGGATTTTTAGGGCAGTGACAACACTCTGTATAATATTACCACAATTGATTTATGTCATTATACATTTGTTCAAATCCACATAATGAACAAGACTAAGAATTAACCATAATGTTAACTATGGACTTTGGGTGATTATAAAGGACCAATGTGGTTTCACCTTGGTAAAAAATGTACCAGTCTAGTGAGTGATGTTGATAATGGGAAAGGCTATGTATGAGAGGGAATATACTGGAAGTCTCTGTACCACCCTCTTGGTTTTGTTATAAATCTAAAAGTATTCCCTGAAAATAAAGTTTAAAAGGAAATAATAGCATATAAGGATAACTGAGACATTTGTTTTATTTTATTTCTAGCACTTAATATACTCAATAACATCTTTCTATTAAAAAAAAAACAAACAACTCATTCAGTTCTAAATGTTTAAACCAAGGTCTACTTTATTCTGTCATTGCTAAAAAACAAAACCAAACCTATAATGAATATATGGGTTATCTCTAACAGGAAACATAAAGACAAGGTCACTAAACTTTAGGTAAGATCATTTTTATTCAGTTCATTCAAGATTTATTAAAAGATTTCAGACAGAAAATCCTCCATAAGATTTATTGTCATTTATTTGTATGGTTGTTATGTGTTGAAAAATCATAGTTCAAACATTAAAATCCACATTATAAAATGGATAGGGGTAAACTAAATGCCTGCAGGCATTTAGAGTTTAGCTTTCAGTTTTCAAATATTCCTAACTCTATAATCCTTTTACTCTGTTCTTCATTTTTACACCCACTTGTGTTCCAAGGAAATATTGATCTATATGTTTATGATTCAACTTTTATTTTTTTAAGTAATAAATAAAATTGCCAAAGTTAAGCTCTGACTCTACCACAGAAAATGGGAATAGTGGTGCTATTTTCTTTGATTATATTTCAAAGAGATGTCTCCCAAGTCCTTGAGAAACCCATGTTTTGGGTTGTAAAACTGACAAGATTTTCTAAAAATTTACATCTTAAGGAAGTAGAGAAAGAATTTACAAGTAAAAGTTTTATGACAAAAGTGCTCTAAGAGGAAAGGCAATCAAGACCTAGAGTCAGGAAGAAGCCTGTCTAAAGATTAGTCAATCTGAGGGGAACACTGAGGCCATCTACCTGTGTGATTTTCCAGTTCCTTCATTTTAGTTTAAAAACAATACTACTCAATGTTGTATGGTGGTAGATGGTAACTATACTTATCATGGTAAGCAATACATAATATATAAAATTGTTGCTTCACTGGGTTGCACACCTGAAACTAACATAGCATTGTATGCCAGTTCTATTGTCTGAGTATCTAGGAGTACATATAGCAAGTAACAAAATGATCTCTGATATTGAAAAGGAGATGGATCAGAAAAATGGAGGGGAAGAACAAATACATATATTAACTAATACCAAGAGAGAAATAATTATGCTACACAATAAGAGAATAAAGATGCATCTCCCATTAATAAGAGGAAAAAATAAGTATGCAGCAAAAAACACAAACACACACATATACACACACACAAAAAAAAACCAAAACACTGAGAGATTATATTTGGGCAGTTTTTACGATGCATTTATTATCATTAAAAGGTGTATAAAATCATGTAAGAGTTTAAAGTTTGATTTAAAAGCCAATAAATTAGGGGCGCCTGGGTGGCTCAGTTGGTTAAGCAACTGCCTTCAGCTCAGGTCACGATCCCGGAAACCTGGGATCGAGTCCCACATAGGGCCCCCTGCTCAGCGGGAAGCCTGCTTCTCCCTCTCTCACTCCCCCTGCTTGTGTTCCCTCTCTGGCTGTGTTTCTCACTGTCCAATAAATAAAATCTTTAAAAATAATAATAATAAAATAAAGGCCAATAAATTAGACAGAAAAATTCAATATGTATTTTTAGTATTGTGAATGTATCCTTCAAGGGACCTTTTGGATAGCTATGAATCTTTAAAGACACAAAACAGAGTGGGTATTGATAGAATTGAAAGAACAATTTTCACCAACAAAAGATAAATTATATTCTTGAATCATCTGTGGGAAGTCAGATTTAGATAAAACCATTTAAATATTTATTTTATTTTTCATTGGACGAAGAAACATTAAATAAAATATATCACCTCTCCTGGAACACTTGGTAATACATAAGGAGCTATCCAAAATACAACAAACAATCCTCCTGTTAAGGATCTCCAACAATGACAGGAAAGGAAGAGAAGGGAAGGGAAGGGAAGGGAAAAGAAGGGAAGGGAAGGGAAAGAAAGGGAAGGGAATGGGAGGGGAGGGAAGGGGAGGGGAAAAGGGGGAAAGGAAGGGAGGGAAGGGAAGGGAAAAGGAGAAAAGAAGAGAAAAGAAAAAAGAGAAGAGAAGAGAAAAGAGGATGGGAGGGGAGGAGAAGAGAGGGGAGGAGAGGAGAGACGAGAGGGGAGGAGAGGAGAGATGAGAGGAGAGGAGAGGAGAAGAGACAAGACAAGACAAGACAAAATCAATGTGAATTGATTTCTGGCAGTCATGCATTGTTTTTTTTTTCAAAAGGAGAATGAATTATGTGGGATTTTTTTTTCCAGAGTGTTTTAGCTAGCCTTACAGACACTTTATTATTTCCCCAACATCTACAAAGATGTGGAAAAGGACTGAGTGTTTCATTCCAATCCTTAGTCAAATAATCCTATTATGCCCAAAAGAAAAGTTGGATAAGACTGTACCCTGTGTACTTAGAACTTAGATTGTTCTGAGAGGCAACTAGAGTTGTTTCAAATCTTTCTGAATGTCATCAGTCAAGAATTTGGGTGCTTCCCTTCTGCTCATCGTAAAACTCTGAGATCAGTGAATAATGGCGGAAAGAAGCACTGAAGTATATGAGAGCATCAATTTATAATTCTAAAAGAGACTCTAAGGAACAGATGTCATGAAAACCTAATCAATAGGAAGTAGATATAGCAACCAGAAGGCCTACTATTTTACGATCAATCAATATCCAGGCACTCGCCATCTGTATCAGTCAGATAATCAAAATTTCACCATTCTAGAATGAAGATACTTGGGAAATCTAATTCATAATCAGATTTCTGCTTAACGATAATCAAGTCAGGGCAAATTGAAATGAAGAATATATTTTTTATTAAGCTATAGTAATCTTTTGCTTCTACCTTTCTCACTCTAGAGAGTGTAAGTGCCAAACCAACCAGGATCTTCGTGTCAGCAGTGCAGGTTACTTTCTCCTTGTGTAATACTGAACACATGACATATTTTTACTTTCTATTCCCTTGACCTGGAATAAAAAAACATCATATCCCATCTGTTTATACTTAATATTACCACATCTTTCTTCTTTCAGTTATATTATGTAACTATTACTAATATCTAAGTTCATAAATTCTCTTAGACTCGTTACATCTCAGGGTGAGGACTTTCTGATAACAAGGTGAGCAAGTCTAGTATTTCCTAGGGCTATCTCTCTTAGAGCTATAGCCAACTGCCACCACTGAATAGTTTCCAATTTATAAAAAATCCCTTTTTCATAGCTTCTCTTTTAATATTTACCTATTTCTCTTTTTACTTAATAATTTAATATTCACCTTGGAATCTATGACATATTGCAAAGGGTTGGTGTGTTCTCCTTCTCTTCTCTCTTCTATCTTTCTTTCTCTTAAGAAAGAAAACTTTTGGGGCACCTGGGTGGCTCAGTTGGTTAAGCCACTGCCTTCAGCTCAGGTCATGATCCCGAAGACCCAGGATCGAGTCCCACATCGGGCTCCCTGCTCAGCAGGAAGCCTGCTTCTCCCTCTCTAACTCCCTCTGCTTGTGTTCCCTGTCTGGCTGTGTTTCTCTCTGTCAAATAAATAAAATCTTTAAAAAAAAAAAGAAAGAAAGAAAACTTTTCCCATTATCCTCAAGTGGAATTCCCCCTTATCGCATTGGTCTGGGCTGGGTCACATGCTCATCAGAATAGTCACTGGCAAGGAAGTATGACATTCCCATAACTGGCTCAAAACATGTCCTCTCCACTGCTGGAAAAAGAAACTACCTTCCTAAACACATACCTTTGGAATGCATTCCCCGTGCATTCCCTGAACAGATATGTATTCTCTGTCAAGAAAGAAGAGCTTGGGAGTGACCACTCAACAACCACTAGAACCTCACTATCAATGAAGTATTTTTGGAAGTCTAGGTAGTCCAAAATATCTTTAACGCAAGCGCTCCTTCCTTACTTTGGGCATTCTCAAGGGTCTCTGCTTTTATAGTTTAGTTCTTGAATTTTGTATTTCCATTTTCATATGGCTAAATATTATTTCCAAGTAATTGTCAAAATTGGTGCTTATGAATGGATACTGTTAAAATCTAATTTTTCAAGTCGCCCTCCACAGTAATTTGGCCATCGCTAGAGTTCCTTTTAGAGTGAATACCTAATATGCAAATTGATGAGTTAACCACAGAGAACAAACCTCAAATGGGAATACAAAGATTCCAGGAACATTCAGTTCAGGTATGTTTATAATGGCATAAAACACTAAAGAGAGTAGAACCAGAAATGAAAGAAAAATACCTGCATTTTTAAAACAGAAATGTGAAATGCTGTAAGAGTCACTGGCAATATAAAATGAAAAAAATATTTAGTTGCTATTTTCAAAGAATACATAATTTGAGTAACACAGAGAAGCAAAGCATAAACTATTAATTATAATACACTATAAAATGTGTTGCGATTGAAATACAAATCAAATGTATGGACAAAGAAAAAGGAATGGCTTTAAAAAGCAGGGAGTAACTGGTTTAAAAAAATCAATAGACAAACAAGAGTTGCTTTGATATATTTTAATGTTATAGTAAGGTAGAGAGGAAAACAATGTAGGTGCAAGGTGTATGTGTCATGATCAGTATGGAAGATAGAGAAATTGGATGTGGGATGTAGGGTGTTTTTTCTTTAAAGAATATAGAGGCACAAATTGTTACAACACAAAAATGTTGTAATATAAACCTTATCAAGAAGTATAATAAATTGTATATTCACATTTTAAAATGTTTACCACATGCTTACTCTGTACTAGAATTGTGGTAGGTACTAGGGATACAACAGCAGATAAGAGAGACATGGCTTGCCCTCATGGAGGTAACAGTCTAGCAGGGAAGTCACATCTTACCTAAGCAATAGTAATGAAATGTGATAAGCAGTGTTAGAAAGTAAATCAGTTAGGACTCCTTCAGTTGCTAATTGGAACACACACACACACACACACACACACACACACACACACACCCTGACTTAAACAAACAAACAAACAAACAAACAAACGTGAATGCATTAGCTCATACAACTGAAAACCTCAGGCATAGGTTTGCCTTCAAGTGATTTTTGATGCAGGAATTTAAATGTTTTCAACCAAAATGGGTTCATTTGACTTCATTTTTTGGCTCCCATTTTCTAGGTTGTCTGCATTACCCAAACTGGCTCTCACCTAATGAAAACAAGATAGCTTAACAACCATGATCTCACATCTTTACAAACAGAAAAAGAGAGCCTCTTCTCCAGGTGGTCCCCAAGAGCTCTGAGACTCATTCTGATCTTAACAGCTTGGATCATACACTCCATCTGAGAAAATGATCACAGCCTGGGAAATGTGATCTACCGATGGCCCAGGACAGTATTTATGGTAACTGTCTCACAGAAACAGCTACCATATTATGTCAGATTCAGGCAACAAACCCACATTTATTTTGGTTAGAGCTACATTTAGATATCAGCATGGCAATGTTGTTATTGAGCATTGCAAAAAAGGTATGACTATCATCCTGAATGCTTTCTTCTTTCATAGGTAACACTGATGAATCATAGAAACTTATTAACAACTAATGTCTTTTCCCCTGTTCCTCTCTGTTGAAGGAGAGAATCTAAAGGAAGCCGTCTACTATGAAAATATGGTAATCCAAAAATTGAGTCCTTCATCAAAGCAGATAATTACTATGTAACTATATATATGAAATGCATAACTATTTTAAATTTGTTATATTTTCTAGTAGTAAAGATTTTTAGAAACTTATGCTTGCCATGTAACTGGACAAGTGTGAAAGCAATCAGGTAACCCAAAGACATGACGTTTATTTTTTTAATATAAATAAAAAATTTCCTCCTTTCTGAGTGGAAGGAAATGGTAGTGCCAAGGAAGGCTAAAATGTTAGATCCCTCAGAAAGGTGAAATCTGGCAGTGCCCTAAGTTTCAAATCATTTAAACATCCCATTATATAAAATCAGGCCCAGAGCTAATATGTATTGAATGTCAAAAGATAGCTATAGAATAGATCTTGAAATTCTCTATGGTTATAGATTTTTCCAAAAATTTATGTTATATTTGGGGAGAGAAAAAAAATGAGGATAAGGAGAAAAGGAAGGAATTCCTACAAAATAAGAAGGAATAATGTCAACTGTAAGCACCTTATGTCAAACACCTTGACACATGTACTTATTCCTCCAAGGTAGCAGTTTATAGACTTTAATGTGCATCAAATCACCTGGGAAACTTCTTTAAAATACAGATTCTGGGGCGCCTGGGTGGCTCAGTTGGTTAAGCGACTGCCTTCGGCTCAGGTCATGATCCTGGAGACCCGGGATCGAGTCCCACATCAGGCTCCCCGCTCCGCGGGAAGCCTGCTTCTCCCTCTCTCACCCCCCCTGCTTGTGTTCCCTCTCTGGCTGTGTTTCTCTCTGTCAAATAAACAAAATCTTTAAAAAAAAAAAATAAAAAAATAAAATAAAAAAATAAAAAATAAATAAAATACAGATTCTGAGCCCTATTCTCAGACATTCTGCTTCCATAAGTTCTGAATGGTGCCTAAGATCCTACTTTTTTAATGAGTATCTTGGGTGATTTTGGTGCTAAGAGTCCAACAAACACACTAAGAGAAAATTAATTTATATATAAACCAAAAGCTGCTATATCTAATGAAAACAAAATCTTAGAAACTACCATGCATTGTAAGAATGGAGAATACTATCAGTACTATCACTCATTCGTGAGTAAATCCCACTAGCTACATCAGTTCTGCTTTATAAATGCAGGCATATGTAACAGAGACAATATGGATGAAGGTTCTTAGAGGCATGCAGTTCTTAGAGGCATGCAGACAGTAGAATTTAAGATAGTTAGGTTCCCCGAGAACAAATAATGGCATCATGGAGATATGTGGCATTTTTGAAGTGAGGGCAGTAAGCAGTGTAAGTAAGTGTAAGACAACAGACTGAAATCTAGAAAGTTATTCAGAGGTCTGGTGCAGAAATCTCTGGGGCAGGCATCAGATCAGCACTCTATGCTCTATCTGTAAGCATTTTAGCAAACTCTTCTAACAAATCTTGAGTTCTGGTTGATTTCCAAAATGATTCCTGGAATGTTGGAATACCTCATCTGTAGAAGCAGTGACTAGTAGAGAATTGTGGTCATCCACATCTCCCCATAGAGATCCAATTTCTGATTCACTGGGTTACATCATGTAATGTGATCAGAGAAGACAGCAAAGCATAATAAGCAGTCAAACTACTGTTCTTACAAATACCTGTTCATTTTCAAATCCACCAGTAATCAAGGACTCTGCAGTGGCTTTATACTCTCCATTAATTTTTCTACCCAATGTATTCCATAAAGTTGATTCTGCTAGACTTGCAGAAATTTTCTGTACTATGTATTTTCACAAAGCCCAAAGTACATGGATAATTACTGAAGATCTAAAAGTTGTCATCTATGAAATTTACAAACATAAATCTGGCCTTATCAACATATCCAAAAGACAGTTTTTGCAATAATTCAGATGCTCAGAAAAAATGTTTCATATTGCAGTGACCCACATGGTGTGTGTGTGTGTGTGTGTGTGTGTGTGTATTTGTATATGTGTAGTATGTGTGTATATAGGCAGCAGTATAATATTTCAAGCAAAAAATGCATATTTATCTCTAATGGAAAACTATCTCTTTTCTTTTTGACCAATGTTAATTTATTTTAGGACAGGGAAGAAGATCAAAAATCAATGCAGTATAGTGATTAAAAGTACAGCTTTTGAGTTTAATTTTAATCCCCAACCCTGACATGACTTTTGAGATTTGGGATAAGTTTCTTCAATTGCTAAGCATCAATAAGCACAGCTCTAATACAGACACATAAAAGTAACTACTTTCCAGGCTTCTTGAGAGTATTAGAAGATATAATGTGTGTGAAACACTTAGACAGTGACTGTAACATAGCAGGTAATTATAATGATGATTTTGATCAAATATTTACATTAAAGAAACCAATTAGGAAGACAAGGACACATTCTTTCATTAGTTTCTTGAGTATTTTAGAAGAATCAACTTAAATGTTTTCAGAAAACGTTTGAAAATTTAAGAGGCTTGAAACCATCCTGAACTTCTTGTACTTCACAAAAGAAGAAAATCAGAGTAGGCAGAGGACAACTCTTTACCTACCTATACCTATAATACATGGTGAAGATGTTGACTCTCAAACAGTTAGCTATGCTGTGTTGAAAACCAAAGCATGTAACATTTCTACTCATTTCCACTTCCATTTCTATTTCTATACAGCCCAGATTAGTACATTTGTTAGAAGGACCATAAGGCAACTGAAAACTAAATTTACCTATAAAAGGGCAACCAGAATATTTATGATCCTAGAAACCCTATACTCTTGAGAATACTAATTGTCCTCCAAAAATTATTCTGTTCTTTTCCAACAGAACACCTGATTTTTAACTAGGCATTTGACAACCTAAAATAGAGACTCCTTTGCAAGTGACCTAGTTTTCCAAGTCAATAAGATACAAGCACAAGTTTATTGAGAAAACTTTTGAAAACATTCCTTAAAAGTTAACTGGCACATGATCTCTCCTTTCTGCTCTGTCCTTCTCTCTGAACATGCTGGCGAATGGGGGAAGAAGCCACTGTGAACTAGGAGGTGACCTTGGAAACAGAGGCTATCACAGAAAAACAATAAGCTAGAAGAAGCCTTGGGTCCAAAGTGTTTTGTAAAGCAAAACTATCATAACATGCCTGATCTCACTTTTGTGTAAGAGAAAAATCATTTTCTGACTTTTTAAAGTTATCATTATTTTTATATCCACTATTGAATCTTACCATAACTGTGTCGAAAGAAGAAAATATTTTAAAGAATGAGGTTAACCTAGACTCACGTGAGATGAATTAAAATTCATGCTCCTGAAATGCCTACACTTTATAACCAGCAGTGGCATGGAAGTATGCATCGCCCTGTTTGCAGCACACAAAAATATATGTTTCTAGTTGCAACATCCAAATTATGTGTGTAATAACTGTATCTGTTTTTGAGTTCCCAGTTATCCTCAGGACATTATCTCCATAATTCTGAAACAGAGAGACTCCTCCACTCTTACAATCAATCCAATAAAAACAACCCATCACAATCTTCACTTTTTCTATTTTGAATTTCTGTGAAAATAGACTTCTCTATCACTTCCATCTGGCTAACTGGTTCTCAATTCTTCCTAAAGAAAAACCCATGATTTTTCCCTTCTGTAAACACTTAAAATATTACCAACATTATTCTTTTATATATCATTTTTAATTTTAAAAAACTGTGCTTTTCTAGATTTTAAAGACATCCACTCAACTTTTACTCTTCTCAACTAAAGAAGCCTAATGTTTTAGTCTGTCACTGACATTTTTATCTCATTGATTCTTTTTTAAATATATTTACTTACTTATTTGCAAGAGAGAGAATGTGGGGTGAGGCAAAGGAAGAGAGTCTCTAGCAGACTCCCATGGAGTACAGAGCCCAACTCATTATCAGGACCCTGAGATCACGACCCAAACCGAAATCAAGAATCAGAGGCTTAACTGACTGAGTCACCCAGGCAACCTCTCCCATTTGATTCTTTTAGTGTTCTTTTTTGGCCCTTTCAACATTATGTTATAAATTTCCTGATTATAACAGTTTTCCCATGGAAAATGAAGAAACAAAAGAACTCAGGATATGAAGGAAACAATTGTTGAACCAAATCCTCATGCTTAGTGTAAAACATCTGTCCTACAGATAATTATATATGCCTAAGATGAAACAAAACTTCAAAATAAGCATTCCTTCCCCTCCTTTTCAGTATTACTGTGCTGACGGTAATGAGAAAATAACTGAATCATCTCTCTCTCTCTCTGCTTCCCCTTCATTACCAGGACAAGGGACTGGAGAATTTTCAATGGAAAGTATAATAGTATAACATACTTTGTTAGAGCCTCATACTACCACAAGCACTATCCAAGCACTTTTCCACTTGCTAGCTCTATAACCCTGGGAAAAAGAGTTAACTTTTTTCTGTCTGTTTCCTTACCTAGAAATTGGTATAAAAATAGTATCTTTGAATTGGGTTATTATGAAGATTAAATGAGACAATTTATGTAAAATAATTGCCATGGCATCTATCACATATTAAGCACACAGTAAACAGATCTCCCTACTTATAATAATAATGATTCTGTCCTCTAATCAGGTCATGATGGCAACTGTGAATGACACTGATAGAGCATTGGGACACTTACTCATAAACATAGTGCTCTGCATACACCCTAACCAAAAAAAATCTACACATCAAAATCTATACATATTGTACATATCTGAAATTTTAATTTAAAAAATATATACCACAATATATTATGACTCCCTCAAGTGTAGTATGTAGCACTTCAATTCTGACTGCTTTACATTTTAAAGAATTATCACATCAGTGTGTTTAGCACCACTTGAGATATATTGAAGAATGTAGCAGAAATGTAACAGAGCCTGTCTTGTAGAGCTTACCTAATGCTAATATCACAGATATATTTGCCAGTTTATAACATCAAATATGCTATTAAGACAATATAAGACTAGGAGACAAATTGTATCTCCTAGTATAAAATGTATAAAATGGGTCCCAAAAGTTTTACAGAGGGAAAAAAAGATAAAAGAGAATTCAAGTTGTGAAGAAAGATTCTATGAAATATGTTGGAATTAAACTAAGCATTAAATAATCTTGACTAACTCTTAGTTCTTTCATTAAGCTAAAAATATTCCCTTCAAATGGCCCTGCTTCTGTTTCTCTTACATATTTTTATTCATTGAAAAAATTTCTGAGCATATTTGTGTATTGAGGATTGCAGAAGTCACTGGGAATACAACAATAAACTTAGTATACTCCTCACAAAGAAAAGCCTACAGGATTTCCGGCTCCTGGTGTTGGTGGAACAGCTTGCTGTAGAACAAAATTCCCACAGGATTAATCTGAGATAACAAGAATAGTTGGGGAAAAAATGTGTTTGAAAATAGAATAATCTGAGTACCCAAGATCCTGGAGAGAAGGGAAGTAAACTGTAATACTTTTCCCTTCAAGATATTAGGCTACAAGAAGGGCAGGATAAAGAGGCAAAGCAGAAAAAAAAGAGCCAAATGCTAAAAAACTGAATTGAGTATTGAATGGCCTAATGAGAGTAAGGAGATAAAAACTGGAGCTCAGGGGCCCACAAATCAGACAGCCCCTGATAAAAGGCCCAGACCTCCAAAAGGACCTTGAAAGGGTCAGACTTTAGGATTAAGGGAAAAGCTCTCATAAAAATCCAGTGTTGACCAGTTCAAGACCAGATAAAGATCATCTGTTCCTGCTCTAAGAGCAGAGTAAATTAATATTAAATTCTCTCTGGAGAAAGATAACATCAGGTAGAATTTCACAAATTTATGTCTATGATTTTTTTATATATAATATCTGACATTTAATTTTTTTAATTATTAAGCATGCTAGAAGAGAATGTTAAATGGTCAGAAATCAAGTAAAAATTTTTTAAAACGAAACAGATTCAAGATGATACAAACTTCAGAGTTCTCACACAAGGATGCTAAAATAACTGTGTTTAATCATTTCAGAAAGTAGATGGAAAAAAATGGAGAAACTGAGAAGAAACTGAAACCAATCAAAAATTCTAAACTGAAAAAGACAATTACTAAAATTAAGAAATTTATAGACATTAAACAGGAGATAAGAGAATTAGAACGGAAAGTCAGGTCAATTTAAAACATCCAGACTAGGGTCGCCTGGGTGGCTCAGTTGGTTAAGCGACTGCCTTCGGCTCAGGTCATGATCCCGGAGACCGGGGATCGAGCCCCACATCGGGCTCCCTGCTTAGCAGGAAGCCTGCTTCTCTCTCTCTCACTCCCTCTGCTTGTGTTCCCCCTCCCACTGTGTTTCTCTCTGTCAAATAAATAAATAAAATCTTAATATAAATAAATAAGATAGATGATAGATATTTAGATAAATAAATAAATAAAACACTCAGACTAAAGAACAGAGAGAGGAAAAGATGAAGAATTAAGAAAGGGTATAGGAAAGACCTATTGGACAAATACCTGAAGACCTAAAAGGAGAGGAGATAGTGAGACAAAATCTTATATGACGTTGCCTAACAATATTACAAAGACAACAGACATCAATCCCAAACATAAGAACTTCCATGAAATCCAAGCAAGATAAACATAAAGCAAACAAAAACATAGTAAAACTGCTGAAAAACAAAGATGAAAAGAAATTGTTAAAGTAGCCAGAGAAATAAAGATATATGAGTTAAAGCTTCTATAAGGTAATACAGCATTCATGGCCATGGAATACAGGAAGATTTCTTAAGCAGGATGCACACACACACACACACACACACACACACACACACTAATCATCTTTTTTTTTCTTTTTTTTTTTTTTTGACAGACAGAAACACAGCCAGAGAGGAAACACAAGCAGGGGGAGTGAGAGAGGGAGAAGCAGGCTTCCTGCCGAGCAGGGAGCCCAATGTGGGACTTGATACCGGGTCTCCGGGATCATGACCTGAGCCGAAGGCAGTTGCTCAACCAACTGAGCCACCCAGGCGCCCCCAAACTAATCATCTCTTAATCAAAAAACATGATTATGACAATAGAAAGAGTAGAACATATAATCAACAAAGGATTTCATTCCACATAATCTGAGAACATGTAAATCAATAAGAGAAAGATAAATAAACCCAAAGAAAACTTGAAGAATCATTAAAAAGGAGATGAGCCATTAAAGATATGAAAAAGTTCACAATCACACATTAATTATTAGAGAAATGAAACAAGGCATCACTTCATAAGTATGAATGGCTAAAATTAGAAAGGTTGACAATAGTAAGACCTATGTATGACCAAGAGAAACCAGAGCTCTCATATATAGCTTATTGAAGCACAGTGTGATACAACCACTTTGGAAGACTTCAGTTTATATCCTCTATTACTGTAAAATACACATCCTATGACCCAGCCATTCTGCTTTAATTCAATATCTAAGAGAAATGCATACAAATGTTCATTAAAAACTATACACACATAATTACAGCATTAGTTACAACAGTCAAAACTGGGAACCTCCTAAATATCTATTCAAAGTAGAATAAATCAATAATTTTGCTATATACATACAATAGAAGGCTACCTATGACAAAAATGAAATACTGCTGCTATTTACCTTAAAATTGGCATATCAAATAAACTTAGTTTTAAACGAAATGAGGTCCACCCAAATCATTATACTATATGATTCCATTTATGTAAAGTTCAGAAGACAGATATAAAATATTTATGGAGTGGAGGAGTAGGTAGTGACTGTGAAGGGCACAGGAGGAACTCCTGGGGTACTGAAAGTTGTTTTATTTCTTGTCATGAGTAGTAGTAATATAAGCGTGTTCACCCTGTAAAAATTTATGAGTTGTATAATATGATCTGTGTACTTATTTTAAACAATAATAAGTTATATGTCCAGTACCATGTTAGTTAAAGGAAATAAATATCTACTGATTTAATTTATGGACTTCACTTGCCATAGACAGTACATTCAAAAAAAGGTGGGGAGGGAGGGAGATCCTGACACAGGAATAAAGTATAAAAACCAATTCATCCTTACAGGTGCGAGAGGGCTGGGTAAAGCTTCAGCCCGGATGCCTGTGCCAGGATCACCACACCCTTGGCACAGCTGCCCAGGTGCCATGCTTGCTTTATAAAAGAACACTTTGCTAGCTTTGTGGACTGTAGACCTAAACACAAAATTCTGTTTCTAAGATAACATCCTGTACCATACGTTGTTTTACTTTGGCGGAGGACCGGGAACAGTCATTACCTCCATTATTTTAAATGGAGAGCTTTTCAGTGCTACATTTATGAGTTTCTCATATTTTAAGTGGATAAACCTGGCCAACACCACAACCCTAAATACTTTTCCTAGAACAAGTACCATCCGCTGCAGACATGTCCTTCACAGAGAAAAACCTGGCTTCTTGATACTTTGGTCTGGCCAACAGACATCCCGCCAGGTTTAGAGTGAAAGAGCAGGGTTCTCTGACAACAGCATGAGGAATATTTCCCATTCAGGAATGAGTGAATTCGGACAGGAGTTCGCAGGTCTGGCAAGACATCACATGGACTGGGCCAAACCAAACATCGAGTGGAAAACTCCACTCAGACAGTAATCGTGGCTCCAGGCCCCCTGCAGTCAGCCCACATGAGCAACTGGCGCTACTTAGTAAGGGAGCACCAGCCAAAGAGTACTGCACACACTGTACAGAGGATGTGCCTCAGCCAGGTGGAGGGAAGGATGACAGGACCACTGGAACACTGTCCTATGTCTAATTAGAACAATACACTCTGGGTTTTTCCAGGGCCTCGTAATGCCAGAGATATTTTGATCATGGAGATGGGATATTTTGAGCTTAAATGGCTTTTGTGACCCATATGTCTAAATATTTTCCCTTTTATGCTAGGGAAAAAGAAACCTTGGCTCACAGCTCCACAAAGTGAAAAAAAAAAATGAAATAAAACTTTACCTAAAGCACAAATGTATCCTACCAGATTCTCCCATCTCCCTTCAACCTTCTTATTCCTCAACTGCAAAGGCACTAGTTAGGAATACTGTTGCTATACATTTTGCATAGTGGCAAGTACACTTTTCATTCCTAAAACTATTAAATATTTATTCATATAATTGTTACATCTACTTTTGTAAAGGTGCTGTGTAAGCACTTCTTGAAATTGTGCCCTCAATAAGAAAGATTTCATAAAGAAAGAGAGCAAACTGATTCAACATATCTAAACCTGCCTTTGCCATAACTTCTGTATTACTTCCCTTCATTGCTATGAATAATTGAGGGTTGTCTGTGTATCTACTTGAAAAGTATGTGACATTTACCCATTGTATCTGAAACTGGAAAGCATGAAGATGCATGTATGTGGCAAATGCAGAGCAAGATTTAAAATGTAGGAACTTTACTTACAGTATATTGTAGCAGACATAGCAGAACACTTGGAGATGCCAGCAGATACCTAAATGTGTAAAGAAAAATTAGTTTTTAATATTCTATGAATTCCAAAGATTATATACATATGTAAAATAGTTATATCACATGAACTAATATTTCTATGATTAACGATGGTTATTAACATCCAATTTCCAGATAAATATGTATACATTTCCTGACAGATAAACTCTTAAAACTAAGAATAGCATAAATAAATATAATTTGCTAAATAAATGTAATTGTCTTAAAAATATAATTCACATTAATTTATGTAAAATCACATTTTATATACATCTCAAAAAGTAAGGAAAGAGTCAAAAATTACTGTGAGCTGTTAACTCCAACAAAAGTCAGTTATCTTCTGCTGTGCTTTCTCATGCTTTCTTGGAATTCCACATCACCCATTTTGCAACCCTATTTTTTCAATCATCTCAATAAAAATTCAAAGATTCTAACCCTTCTCATAAGAGGCAAAGAAGGATGAAAAATGGCTCCCTAGATCTATTTACTTGCCAAGGAGCTAAGATTTCCCTCAGTATTCATTTTCCAATGGCAAAAATTTAAGAGGAAAGAGAGATAAGTGTTTTAGTTCCATCTAGAACATTTTGGCTGAAATATTTTTTTTCTTCTTGTAAAATAACACCTATAATTTCTATAGCCATTTATAATTTAAAAACTGCTGTTGCATGTTCTTGTGTTTAGTCTTCACCAGAATAGGTATTCAGACTATATTTTGTAGATGCAGAAACTGAAGCCAGAACCCGAATCTATGCCCCAAAACCCAGCACAAGGTTTTTTTCCTCTTGACCTCAACTGCTCTGAATATGTGAATGTAAGAAATGAGGCTCCTTAGAACACCCATCTCTTGAGTGAGAACCATAAAGAAGATTCATGACTTAAAATTAAGAGAGTTACCAAAAATAGCTAAACTGTGGAAAGAGCCCAAGTGTCCATCAACTGACAAATGAATAAAGATGTGGTACACACACATACACACACACACACACACACACACACACACACACACACACACACACACACACACACAGTGGAATACTACTCAGTCATCAAAAAGAATGAAATCTTCCCATTTCCAATGCCGTGGATAGAGCTAGTGTTTATGCTAAGTGAAATAAGTCAGCTAAAGACAAATATCATATGATTTCACTCATATATAGAATTTAAGAAACAAAACAGATGAACATGTGGGGGGGAGAGAGATAGAGAGAGGGAGACAAATCCTAAGAGACTCTTAATAATAGAGAATAAACTGAGGGTGGACAGAGGAAGTTGGGTAGGGAAATGGCTAAATGGGTAATCTGTATTTAGGAGAGCACTAGTTATGATGAACACTAGCTATTTTATGTAAGTTGATGAATCACTAAATTCTACTCCTGATACCAATATCACACTATATGTGAACTAACTAGAATTTAAATTAAAATTCAAAAAAGAAAATAAATAATAAATAAATATATAAAATGAGGAGATATATTAATGGAACCTGAAAAGACACTTAGCAATTCTGACCTAACTATAAAAAAAATTTTTTTTTGATAGAGAAAGGAGAGCTGAGACAAGAAAGTGATGATTTCAGCCTCTAAGGAATTCACTAAAAAATGAGAACCATTTTAGCATTAGTATGACAAATGCTAAAGCAGAGGTTCTGACTGGTGCTACAAAAAAAAGAGAGAGCGAGAGAGTTTGGGATTAAAACACCACATTTGTAGTCATAGTAAGGATAGATACAGGCAAAACTTGCTTGTAACTGTAAATCAATAATATCTCTACTGTAGTCAAGTAAAAAAAAAGACCTTAAAAATAATTTGAAAGTGGGGTGCCTGTGTGGCTCAGTTGGTTAAGCGACTGCCTTCGGCTCAGGTCATGATCCTGGAGACCCGGGATCGAGTCCCGCCAAGCAGGGAGCCTGCTTCTCCCTCTCTCACTCCCCCTGCTTGTGTTCCCTCTCTGGCTGTGTTTCTCTCTGTCAAATAAATAAAATCTTAAAAAAAAAAAAAGAATTTGAAAGTAATAGTAAAACTGCCGAAAGATATGGCAGTTTGAAAGAGGTTTATGAGGAAAAACTACACTATTCTCAAGCAAAGTATGGAAATTCATGGTCTAAAAACTGTAACTGAAAAGAAAATTGTTAACAAACTTAAATTTATGATCTCTTTTTAAAAAAAGATTTTATTCATTTCTTAGACAGAGAGTGAGAGAGCACAAGCAGAGGAAGCAGCAGGGGAGAGGGAGAAGCAGGATCTCCGCTAAGCAGGGAGCCCAACTCAGGGCTTGATTCCGGGATGCCAAGATCATGACTTCAGGCAAAGGCAGACATTTAACCCACTGAGCCACCCAGGCACCCAGATAATCTCTTTTAATTGTGCTGTGTCAATTGAAATTATTGTTGAATTCCCTGCCTTTCTGGATTGAATGACTTGAACTCACAATTCCTACAGTTTAGGAAGGATTAAATATCCCCATGAGATCCCCCTTCTACTTTTATCTTTTACTTCTGCATGTGTTGTCTCAGTGTTCCACTGTGTCAACCAAATTGTGAACTCATACATTTTACTGGTTTCAAAAAAAATTAAAACAAATATTACCTTTAAAAAAATCATATTCATCCTGATCATTATGAGAAATAGAGATTACAGATTTCAAAAAAATTGAAGAGTATGGCATAGCTCCAATTTTAAAATTCATTTCTCAGATACTATTTTTCTCAAAATTTCTTTGACAATAATTGAATTTGGAG
Organism: Spilogale gracilis; assembly: GCA_004023965.1. Taxonomy (NCBI): domain Eukaryota; kingdom Metazoa; phylum Chordata; class Mammalia; order Carnivora; family Mephitidae; genus Spilogale; species Spilogale gracilis. Next base: position 23,649 of record PITA01003135.1, on the reverse strand, counting down.
GTCCTGACTTCATCCTTTCTCTAGCCAGCACCTCAACTCGCCTCCCAATCTGCTAACTTCTCTTGCTTTTCACTGACCTCCTCTTCTCATCTTCTTCTTACTCCATCTCAGGAAAGGCAAAATGTGTCTTGTATCAAGTTTAACAATTTAGTGATTGTCTTTTGTTGTTGAGATGTGCCTAAGGTCTCATGATCCAAACCAAGAGATTACTCAAGCATTTCTTTCCCCCAATATCTCTTCACTATAGTAAAGGGGAAAAGAATGGAACAATACTCATAAATGATCAAACAACTCTGGCCATCCATTGATTTGAAAAGAAACATACATTTAAAACCAACTTAGGTAATGCATTATTTATCCTATGTATTTCATATTCGTAGTTGTTTTAAAAGCAAACTACTTATATGTATCCAGGTCACATGAATACGAAGGAGTAGTGAGCAAAATCCCTCATACAAAACTATAAAGGACATAACATGTGGAGTGATACAGCATAATTCAAATTCTGTCTCCCCCACTATCTTAGGCAAGTTACTCAACATCTTGACCTTAATTTCCTCATATGCAAAATGGAATGATGATACTTACTTCCACCTCCTAGAGTTATAATTTGTGTAACATGAGTTAATATATATAAAGTCCTTAGACCATTGCTCAGCACATGGTAAGTACTGAATAGTATTGGCTCTTATTAGAATTACCTTCACTTACTCCAGAAGGCAGTGGTGTCTTTCTCACTTACATCTCCTCTTAAGCACTTGCTATTTTTACTACTTATTTGTCAGTTACTAATGTGCAACTCTGAAGTAATTTATACATCTATAATCTAATAGATACAACTTACACACATGTCTTAATTCAGTGGTCACATATGACTACTTGCCCTACATAGCGATCTTATAGACATTGACTGCATTTAGCATCTTTGCATCTGCCATAGTGCTCGGTAGAGTAACTTGCTCATAATAGGGACTTACTTAATATTTACTAGTTCAAACACCAGCTGTAATAGCACCAATGGTGTGTCAATATATTTCTAAGTTGCCTTATGATGTCATATTGAGAATCATCTCAAAACCCTAATTACTTGGGGCACCTGGGTGGCTCATTTGGTTGGGCAACTGCCTTTGGTTCAGGCATTATCCTGGAGACCCAGGATCCAGCCTCGCATCGCCTGCTTCTCCCTCTCTCACTCCCCCTGCTTGTGTTCCCTCTCTAGCTGTGTTTCTCTCTGTCAAATAAGTAAAATCTTAAAAAAAAAAAAAGCAAAACCCGAGCGCCTGGGTGGCTCAGTGGGTTAAGTGACTGCTTTCCGCTCAGGTCATGATCCTGGAGACCGGGGATCGAGTCCCACATCGGGCTCCCCGCTCGGCGGGAAGCCTGCTTCTCCCTCTCTCAGTCCCTCTGCTTGTGTTCCCTCTCTAGCTCAGTTTCTCTCTGTCAAATAAATAAATAAAATCTTAAAAAAAAAATCAAAACCCTTATTAGCAACTAGTATTTGCCTTCTCCTCTTTTTTCATTACTGTAGATATTCTGACTTTTATTTATATGGGCCTCTCATTGTTCCTACTGAAATTGTAGGCTATTAAAAAAAAAGGTTGCAGGGAGAAAAATAAAGAAAGTTAGACTCACGGCACTGCATGTATATCCATGGTAAAGAACATATTTCTGTACTTTTTTAATTTCCAGTAATTTTGTGTTCTAGGATATTTCCAGTGTAAAATATGCAAGCAATTGTAAAGCAATTGTAAAAGAATACTTTGAGCTAAAAGTGGGAACACTTTAGGATGAGATTTTTATCTCTTGAACTCTACATGTTACTTGAAAATAAATTCTTACGTATGTGAATGTTATGCAGGGATAATTTGTACTGGCAATTTTGTTTTTCATGGCAATAAGAAATCCAAGGATAGAAACTACTTTCCAGACATTTAGGTCACTCTATCTCTCCACTGCCCTGCTCATATATCTCATTCTTAACTCCCTGTGCATACACACCCCACCTTAAAAGAAGTTTTCAGACTCACAAGAGACCAATTTCATGAATTAAATAAAGTCAGCCAAAGGGAAAAAGAAGAGGCAATTTTAGGTCTAATTCTTTTTGGACCACAAAATCTGAGGCTTGGGCTGCTTCCAAACACCTGCACCTAACTAGGAGAGCAAAGACATGTTTTGTGGCTCTCTAACCAACTCCATCTAATGAAATAAACATTATAATTTTCATAGGATAATTTTCATGGAAGTGCAGTTGGCTAAGAAATGGTATATAATATTACGCATCTTTGTATCCATGAATAAAAATATACTTCAGGTTATAGAGATACAGACAAATATAACCTGTCTTCAATAATAGTAGTAAACATCTAATAGTGTTTAGAGGAACAATGAAAACAAGTAACAAAAACTACACCATCTGTGATTAGCTAAAATGGAGCTCCTATGTTACATCACCAGACCAGCATCCATCAACCGTCCCTCCAACACCCACTTCTTGTATTCATGTGCAGTAAGTTATGGACATCGGAAGTTCCTTTTTTATAAGTAGAATAGAATGGAGTTTGTGGTTGAAGTCTAATAATAAGAAAGGAGAAAGATTTTCTTCCAACAGAATTTTGGTTCTATGTTTAAACCCCTATGATTAGTGCAGTGGGGTCCAAAAATGGTTAAACTCTTTTGTATAAAAGAGTCTGTAAATTATTGGATCCAAGAAGACTTCAATTTTTTAAATGCTGAGATATAAGATTGAAGAGGCCATTCTTCCCAGTACTACCCCAAACCTAACAATACTCTGGAAGCTAAAGGGCTATAGCATAAGAAGAACTGCGGATATTTTTCTTAGAGTAGACTAGTGTTTTCATGATGTAAAGTGGCAAGTGAGCCTTCTCAGGAAGTAATTCTATATATCTCTGAGCTATAACATAAGAATACAAAGACTGTCACCAAGTGACAACTACATCTAGAATGTGGACATTTTGAGCACCAACTCGGAAATATATGGAGATAATTGAGCAACATATTGAGAGTGATAGATTGAGATCCTTCTATTATACCGATAGAGGGTAGCACATGAACAGTTTGGGGGTTAAATGGATCCTGGGATTTTAGAAAGCTAATAAATGAAATCAATTTTTCTCCTCCTAACTTCAGTAATGATCATGTGATACAAGAGAGGAAGCAAAAAACACCAATTTTATTATTCATCAATTGGGAGATGTGGTTTGGGTATTTAGGAATCATAAGTTTCCTAGTACTGGATTCCCCAAATTAAATAGAGTTACCGTCCTGGCACAGGAAGTGCTAATGGCTGCAGACCTCCCCAACAGAGGCAGAATCTGGAATGGAAGGTCATAACAGAATGTATGCTTTCTGCAGGCAAATCCAGAGACGGGGTGGGGAAAATTAGACTACACATGCAAAATTCTTCTTTCCAAACTTGTCAATCTTTCCAAACTTACTTATCACCTTAGGAGCCCTGAGGTCAAGGGTAGGATAAAACACGAGTTTTATTCTCATGGAATTCCTTCTATATAGAAAGATGAAGCCTATGGACATAAGGTTCCTCCACCATCAGCAATGTACAAGGAGTCTGACCCTTGGCCACTCAGGTAGCAGACTACACATGGAAAACCTACCATGATCCAGGCACTTGTCAACAATACCAGTCAGATACCAACAAATATTTGTCCTCCTAACCATAAAACTTAGTGTGTATATGTATATATATATATTATATATATAATATATATATACACAATATATATATATATATACACTAAGTATATATATATTGTGTATATGCTCATTTCTACTCTTCTGACTTTTCTAAAGGGCTGGAGGAAGAAGTATACTTCCTAAATATAACTGGCAGTAAATAAGGCCATTTAGCAACTCTGTGATTCAAATGTGATTCAGAAAAATATTTCCACTGCTATTTATATGATCCATGTAGGTGATGAGGGATGAGCAATAGAGATTAGATTCAGATGCAAAATAACTTTTATAAAGTGCCCACTCTGTGTCAGGAAAGAGCTAATATGTTCACAAAGAACTTCATCTAATATAATTTAGTACTTAATCATATTATAAGAAGAAAAATTAAGGCTCAGAAAGTTAAGTAATTTGTTTAAGAAGTCATAGGAAGCAGAAGTAGAATGATAATTTGAACCAAGTATGACCGACTTATTTCATTCTGCTACTCAGCAGCCATTATCAGTGTATAGATATCAAGACAAGCATAACTTTTTAAAAAATATTTTATTTATTTATTTGAGAGACAGAGAGCGAGTGAGAGAGACCATGAGAGGGGAGAAGGTCAGAGGGAGAAGCAGACTCCCCATGGAGCTGGGAGCCTGATGCAGAACTCAATCCCAGGACTCCAGGATCATGACCTGAGCTGAAGGCAGTGGCTTAACCAACTGAACCACCCAGGCACCCCCAATCATAACTTTTAAAAAAATAATTCTGTGAACAAAAGTAAAAAAAAAAAAAACACTATGAGATTGTCAATCATACTAAGTAAAATAATTTATTTGATATTATAACAGCTCTTCTAAACTAAATTTTAAAGGATTTGTTTAATCGAGGCACCTTTTCAGGGAACAATTTAAAGGACTAACAGCTATATGACTAGTATATCACTAAATGGTCTCTGTTTACCCTTTAAATCATTGTGCATATATCCTTCATCAAGCCCATACCTTGGAACTTCTACTAAAATTAGAGAAATTTTCCTTTGACACTGCACAGATCAGGATAACCCAGTGATAATCATTTCCCTGTAGGCAATGCACATGAGGCATTTTAAATACTGGGGGATATAATCTATGGATTCAAGCCAATATAAAAACTGAAGTAAAAAAAAGCAGGCCTTCTCTGTTGTGAAATGATAGCTCAGAGAAGCAGTACGCAGTATCCTGAAGGTATATCAGGAACCATAAGACTTAGCCTGTGTTTTGATTGTTCCCAGAGGCTCCCTTGGCTTTTCTGGCACACTTCTTTTCAGATTTGTTTTCCACCACACCACTTCCTGGAGTGATTAACAATAAATATAGATGCCAAGCAAGTCCAAATATGCCTAAGATCCTCTTAAACAGCTTGGCACTTCCTGCTGCTTTCATTGGCAATTCCATGATGTGGTTACCTAGATAAGTTTTAATTCAGATTCAGCAAATGCAATAATTTGGAATTTTGATTGGTTCACTTTTGAAAGTATTTCTAGACTTCTATTTGGAAAGAACAAATTGGAGAAAGGGGAACCCTATTACACTGTTGGTGGGAATGCAAGTTGGTACAGCCACTTTGGAAAACAGTGTGGAGATTCCTTAAAAAATTAAAAATAGAGCTACCCCATGATCCTGCAATTGCACTACTGGGTATTTACCCCAAAGATATAGATGTAGTGAAAAGAAGGGCCATATGTACCCCAATGTTCATAGCAGCAATGGCCACAATCGCCAAACTGTGGAAAGAACAAATTATACCCTAGGTTACGAGACTGAATGATTTTATACAGACTTAATTAGCATTAAACGTACTGTAGTAAGCAATGATCTAAAGAGTAGGACTTAAGGGACATCACAGAAATCTAAATTTTCTCAAAGTGTTTTGTTCCTCTTACTTTCCTTGATACTTCCCACATTTTATCCACCTTGCTTCATATATTCACCACTTGAGTCCCTCATTTGAGTTGGAAAAGTAAAGTAAAAATTATCTCTTAAAGGCTGACAGAATGCATGTTATGTAGGGAGAGTAAATGGGGGAATAGTGGTGTTGAAAGGGGGTTCCATCTCCCACTGAAGAATCAAGATGAACTACTTTATAAGGCTGCCATTTTCCATCTTTAGGAGAAGAAATTGAAGAAAAGCTATGTATGTTGCACTGAATTAGAGATAAATCATCTCATGCCTATTATTTTGTGAACTTGCCCAGAGTAGGTCCAGTTTCAAACTTAATGTATGTTATCATAGAGTCCAGAGTAACTCCTGGAAATGGTCAATTCAGTAGTATGTTAGCAATATGTAAACTGGGGGTTGGAGAGCCATCTCTTTCCCTATATCAAGTTCATCATCTGAAAGATGTGCTGGCTTTAAAAGGAACACTTGACTATGCAAAAAAAAAAAAAAAATCTGATGAAGATCACTTCCAAAATAGCCATGTAAGAGTCTCAAAAAATCTGTTTCTCCCTAAAAGCAGTAAGAATAGCAATCCTTTTTTTTTAAATCAACATTTTCAGAACTCTAGAAATTAACTGGAAGCTTGAACAATATTAGGAGAATTTATTCAAGGGAGAAGACTGAATAATCAGGGAAAAGGAAGAAAGAACAGCAAGCGTTACAGCATTTTAACTCACTCTGTTTTCATTCTCCTCTCTCCAGTTTCACAGTAACCATGAAAACCAACAGCCTTACAATATATGGTAGCTGCAAAAACCATAAACTGAGCAGCCATCAGAGAGGGAAGCATAGGTTTAGAGATCTTAAAATACCCCAATTCCCAGACACTTGGTATTATTGGACTAGTCTAGTAGCTCCCTAGAAGCCCTCACTTGCAGGACTCCTCTCTACATGATGTAACTGAGAGCTTGTTCACGCCAAACAGCCTTTCCCCAGGGCACTTACTGACAGCAATCATGAGCAATTGGCTAACATCCCAGCTGAAGAAGGTGGAAATAACAATTGAGGCAAAAAAGAGGCTGACCAAAATAGTCAAAAGGAAAAGCTGAGAACTGCAATATCTATAGTAGACTGTGAAAAGCTCCAAAATTATCTGGGAATTTAGAAGCCCATGTGAATATTCAGACGTACTATTTATGCTTTTTAATTCATGTATATCATGATGTTTTGAAATCTTAAGAATATTTCTGGCTGGAGAGACCGCCCCTCCTGGGACTAGCCAATTCTTAGAGATAGCAAAGGATTCAGAGGGAGCATGCCTTTAATACACATACTAACCTCCAGAGCCATACATCCTCTGTCTGTCTGCTATAGCTCAGGAAGCCATATTCCTCTGCCTGAAGAATCCCAAGCAAGATAATGTAGCTAGACACTATCTCCATAGCCCAAAGTCCACTGAAATTATTCAAACTAGTCAACCTAGCCTGACTGACCATCACATAAAATAACAGAGGACACCAGAGGTATGGGCATGACAAGGAAATACCTGAAAATTCTCTCACCTCAGGCTGACCTCACATCTCCAAACAAGCAGGGAATAAAATCTAAGACAGAGTTATAGGCTACTGGAACACTGAAGGCCTGCCCTAACTTGCACTCAGCCCTACCACAAAGGATTGGATATGTATTGATTCAAAGCATTAAAAAAAAAATTCTCTGTCCAATCATTAATCGACAAAAAAGCTGTTGTCAAAACAGATACTTCCGTGGACACATATGACAAAGAATAGAGACTTCACAAATTTGCTCAGGAGAGTCACTAGACAAATGAACAAGCATCAGTAACAATTTCAATAATGAATAACGGTAACTACAAACCCTAAAGGGACAAGTGAGCTCCAGAGTTGACTCATTCTATTATTTTAATTGTCCAGTTTCAACAACAACAACAATTATGAGACATGAAAAAAACAGGAAAGTATATTCATATACAGAAGAAAATAGTCAATAAAAATTATCTTGAAAGTTGGTTCAAGAAGATGGTGGTATAGAAAGACAGTATACTTTCCTCCTCCCACGGACACACGAAATTACAACTACATAAGGAAATTTCCCCCTGGAAAGGCCTAAGAAGTAGCTGAAAACTCCTCCACAGCAAAGGATAAAAGGTCCACATTTAGAAAGGTAGAAGAGGTACAGACACAGTCTCACCAAACACCCCATCATCAGCATGGCAACCCACAATCAAAAGGGATCTCATAAATATGCAGCTTCTCCCTGAAGAACCAGCAGTTCATGTCACACATAAGGTCTTAAATCTTAGGAGCTGCACCAAAGATATGGACCCCCAAAATGTCTAACTTTGAAAATCAATGGGACTTATATCCAGGAGACTCAAAGGGAAGTAGGGAATTGAAATTCTGCTCTTAAAGAGCTTACACGTGGATTCATTTGCCTCAGAACCAAGAACAAAAGCAGCAGTTTGAAAAGTGCCTACACCATATATGAAGAAAATTCATTTGCTAATATTAAAGCATCTATTGGAGGAGCAGGGGGCTGTCAGGATTCTCTACAGACAAAGATGCTGGCAAGTGCTATTTTTGTCCCCTCTCTCTACTTTGTTAGTGCCAGCAGACATGCACAGTCACAGTGCTCTCTCTCTACCATATACTAGCATCCATGTCCTGCCTCTGCACTATCCCACTGTTTTGGTAAAGCCTGCAGGTGCACAGGAGACCAACACATGCCCACTACCTCACTAAAGTCAGTAGGTGCACTCTAGTCCTGCACTCTCTTGCAGCCTCGCTAAAGTCAGTGGGCATAGTCCACACAGGAGTTGCTTCTTGATTGTGTGGCTATGGTGACAAGAAGGCTTGTCTTCTTATGCCCCAAGAGCTTGGAATAATTAGAGAACTGTTCTTGGCAGGTTACTGTCAACAGAGTAAAACAAGTCTCTAGTTTTCCTGTGTAAAAAGTCCTATTTATCTTAGAGCTTCAGCCTGAGAACCAGGTCTTCAGGTTTGCACAAATCTAGAGGTTATGTATGTGTTTTCAAGGAATATAGGCCAGGGAATGCCACCTTTGTGCTCTCCCCTGGCATCACTATAGCCCCATGGTACCTCTCAGTAAAGAGCTTAAACTAGAGCCCCAGTTTTTGCAACTGTCACTCAAGGGACACTTCCAGACCATCTGGTCTAGAGAAAAGCAGTGTTTACAATTAAGGTCCCAGAGGACTGTATATATTTACATACTTCAAAAGCTTCTGCCTAAAACCTGGCTTCCAACCATCCTGAAACTAGGTGCTGACTGAGACCCCTCCCTTGGAGTGCCTAAAATGTCTTGGTAAAACCTCAAGAAATGGGACCTCTCGTGAATAAATCAGGCTGCTTAGACAATCAGAAAGGTTTAAGAAACAATCAAGAGCTAGAGCAAGGTTGAACAATAAGATTCAACTCCTAAACAAGGCTGCTCTATTTATTTATTTATTTATTTATTTATTTATTTATTTATTTATTTAACAGAGAGAAACACAACCAGAGAGGTAACACAAGCAGGGGGAGTGAGAGGGAGAAGCAGGCTTCCTGCCGAGCAGGGAGCCCGATGTGGGGCTCGATCCCTGGTCTCCAGGATCATGACCTGAGCAGAAGGCAGTCGCTTAACCAACTGAGCCACCCAGGCGCCCCAAGTCTGCTCTTTCAAGACTGTTTTTGCCTAATACACAGCAACAAACACAGAGAGTGAAGCAAAATGAGGAAATTGAGAAATATGTTCCAAGTGATAGAAGGAGATAAAATCTCAGGGTGGGGGGAGCCCTTCATGAAATGAAGATAAGTAGCTTATCTAATAAAGACTTCAAAGTAATGGTCATAAATGCTCACAGAAGTCTGGAGAAGAATGAATAATCACACTGAGAACTTCAATAAGGGGACAGAAAATATAAGTAGTAAAAAATATGAGAACTTACAAAGTTGAAGAATATAATAATTGAATTAAAAATACACTAGATGGTTTTGTTCAACAGCAGACTAGATGAAGTAAAAGCAAGGCTCAGTGATCCAGAACACAGGGCAGTAGAATCCATCCAAATAGAGCAAGAAAGCAAGCCAGAAAGAAAAAAAGAAAAAGAAAGAAAGAAAGAAAAAATTTTCAAAAGTGAATATAGATTAATGGATCTACAGAACAACATCAAGCAGCAAAATATTCACAGGATAGGGGTCCCAGAAGAAGAGAGAGAAAAGGGGAAAGAAAACACACACACATAGGAAATATTTATATTTATATGAAAATATAACAGCTAAAAACTTCTCTAACTTAGGGAATAAAACAGAGAATTTCAGACAAAATGAACCAACTACACAAAAACTACACAAAGACATATTATAAATTAAAATGTCAAAAGCTAAAGATAAAGAGAAAATCTTAAAATTAGCATGAGATGAGGCACCTGGATGTCTGCCTTTGGTTAAGGTCATGATCCCAGGGTCCTGGGATTGAGTCCCACATTCAGCATCCTGCTCAGCAAGGAGTCCGCTTCTCCCTCCCTGTCTGAGCTCTTGTGCACTTTCTCTCTCACAAGCAAATAAATAAAACCCTTTTTAAAATTGGCAGCAAGAGAAAACAACTCATAATGTACAAGGGAACACCCGTAAGGCTATCAGCATATTTTTCAGCAGAAATTTTTCAGGAGAACGAAGTGGCATGATATATTAAAAGTGCTGAAAGGAAAAAAAAAGACAAACAAAAAAATCACTTCCAACTAATAATATCCTACCTGGCAAGATTACCATTCAGAATTGAAGGAGAGATATAATTTTCCAGACAAGCAAAAGCTAAAGGAGTTCATCACCACTAAAACATCTCTAAGTAAAAGTTAAAAGTAAAAAGTTAAAGGAACTTACTTAAGCTGAAAAGAAAGGGCACTAATGGGTAACAAGAAAACATATGTCAGTAAAAATCTCACTGATGCCACTAATAAAGGTAAATATATAGTAAAAATAGTGGTTAATAATTTATAAAGCTAGTAGGAAGATTAAGATAAAAGTAGTAAAACTAACCAAACCTACAATAATTAGTTAAGGGAATCACAAAATAAAAGATGTAAAATATGATATCAGAAACATAAAATGTGTGTAAGAAAGAGTAAAAATATAGATATAGAATGCATCCAAACTTAACTTGTGTCCATTTAAAATAGACATTTATATAAAGAGGTTGCTATATGTTAGCCTCATGGTAACCATAAAGCAAAACCCATGGTATATACTGAAAAGATAATGAAAAAAAGAATCTAAACATAACACCAAAAAAAGGCATCAAACCACAAAGGAAGAGAGCAAGAAAAGAAGAAAGAATCAAAGATAAACTATAAAACAGCTAGAAAACACTTAACAAAATGGCAAGTACATACCTATCAATAATTATTTTAAATGTAAGTGGATGAAATGCCACAATCAAAAGACACAGAGTGATTGAATAGATTAAAAAAGAAAGAAAGAAAAGACCCAACTATATTCTGCCTATAAGAGACTCACTTCAGATATAGAAACACACTGAGACTGAAAGGGAAGGGATGAAAAAGATATTTAATGAATGTGGAAACCAAAAGAAAACTGGGGTAGCTATACTACATCAGACAAAATAAAGAACAAAAATAGGCATTACATAATGATAAAGGAGCCAATTCAGCAAGAAGATATAACACTTATAAATATGTATACACCCAACATTGGAGCACCTAAATATATAAAGCAAATACTAACAGACCTAAATGAAGATACTGACAGCAAGACAATAGTTGGGGACTTAAATACCCTCCTCACATCAATGGACAGATTATCTAGACAGAAAATCAATAAAGAAACATCAGACTTAAATAACACTTTAGACCAAAGGTACTTAGTAGATATATGCAGAACATTACATCTAAAAGCAGGAGAATATACATTTTTCTTGAGTGCACAGGGAACATTCTCTAGGATGGGTCATATGTTACATCAATGAATAGATCATACAGACATAAAGTCAAGAAGGAAACAATGTCTTTGAATGACACATTGGACCAGATGGACATAATAGATATATACACACATTTCATCAAAAACAATAGAATACCCATTCTCTTCCAGTGCATATGGAACATTCTCCAGAATAGATCACATATTGGACCATAAAACAAGCCTCAATAAATTTAAAAAGACTGAAATCATACCGTGCATCTTTCCTATCACAATGGTATGGAACAAAAAATAAGTTATAAAAAAAACTGGAAAAAGCAAAAACAAATGGAGACTAAACAACATGACCCAGAGACAAAAAAAAAAAATCAACCAAATACATAAAATCAGAAATGAGAGAGGAAGAGTAACAATCGATACCATAGAAATACAAAGGATTATAACAGAATACTATGAAAAAGTCATGCCAAAGAGCTGAATGACCTAGAAGAAATGGATAAATTCCTAGAAACATACAATCTTCTAAAACTAAATCAAAAAAGAATAGAAAATTTGAACAGAGCAATTACAAATAACAAAATTGAATCAGTAATAAAAAAAAAAAACTACCAAAAATAAAATTCCAGGACTAGATGGATTCATAAGTATTCTCCCAGATATTACAGAAGAGTTAATACCTATTCTCCTCAAATTATTACAAAAGTTAGAAGAGGAAGGAGCTTCCATATACATTCTACAAAGTCAGCATTATCTTGATACTAAAACAGGCAAAGATACTACAAAAATAAAAAACTATAGGCCAATATCCCTGATGAACAAAATGCAAAATTTTCAACTAATTAGCCACAACCTGCATACCACAATACATTAAAAAGAATAGTTACTATGCTCATGTGGGATTATTCCTGGGATGCAAGGATGGTTCAATATTTGCAAATCAAGAAGAAAGACCTCAGTGTGAGAAAGGAATCCATCAAAATCCCTGAGGAAACACAGGCAGCAACCTCTTTGACCTCAGCTGCAGCAAATTATTTCTAGAAACATCACCAAAGGCAAGGGAAGCAAGGAAAAAAACAAACTACTGGGACTTCATCAAGCTCAAAACTTTTGCACAGCAAAAGAAACAGTCAACAAAACCAAAAGACAACCACAGAATGGTAGAAGATATTTGTAAATGACATATCAGATAAAGGGCTAGTATCCAACATCTATAAAGAACTCCTCAAACTCAACACCCAAAGAACAAATAATCCAATCAAGAAATGGGCAGAGGACATAAACAGACATTTCTCCAAAGAAGACATCCAAATGGCCAACAGACACATGAAAAACTGCTCAACATCCCTCAGCATCAGAGAAATACAAATCAAAACCACAGTGAGATATCACTTTACACCAGTCTGAACGGCTAAAATTAATCAGTCAGGAAACAACAGATGTTGGCGAGGATGTGGGGAAAGGAGCACTCTCCTACACTGTTGGTGGGAATGCAAGCTGCTGCAGCCATTCTGGAAAACAGTATGGAGGTTCCTCAAAAAGTTGACCCAGCAATTGCATTACTGGGTATTTACCCTAAATATACAAATGTAGTGATCCGAAGGGGCACATGCACCTGAATGTTTATAGAAGCAATGTCCACAATAGCCAAACTATGGAAAGAACCTAGATGTCCATTAACAGATGAATGGATAAAGAAGATCTGGTATATATATACAATGGAATACTATGCAGCTATCAAAAAGAATGAAATCCTGTCATTTGCAATGACATGGATGGAACTGGAGGGTATTATGCTCAGCAAAATAAGCAAATCAGAGAAAGAAAATTATCATGTGATATCTCTGATATGAGGAATTGGAGAGGTATAATAGGGGGTCATGGGGAGTAAGGAGGGAAAAAATTGAAACAAGATGGGAATGGGGAGGGAGACAAACCATAAGAGACTCTTAATCTCAGGACACAAACTGAGAGTTGCTGGGAGGTAGGGGGAGGGATAGGGTAGCTGGGTTATGGAAAAAAATGTTTGCAAATCAATAAAACCATACACCACATCAACAAAATGAAAGATAAAGTCATATGATCATTCAACAGATGCAGAAAAAGCATTTGACAAGATTCAACAGTCATTCATGTTAAAAACTTACAACAAAATTGGGTTAGAGGGAAAATACATCAACATAATAAAATCTAATATGAAAAACCTATAGCTAACATCATCCTCAATGGTGAGAAACTGAGAGCTTTCCGTCTAGTGTCAGGAACAAAAAAAATGTTGTCCACTCTTGCCACTTTTATTCAACATGTACTGAAAGTCCTAGCCATAGCAACCAGACAACAAAAAAGAAATAAGAAGCATCCATATTGGTAAAGAATAAGTTAAACTGTCACAATTTGCAGATGACATGATACGATACATAGAAAATCCTAAAGACTCTACCAAAAAAACTACTAGAAGTATAAACAAATTCAATTAAGTGGCAGAATACAGGATTAATACCCAGAGATCAGTAGCATTTCTGTATACTAACAATGAAATCACAGAAAGAGAAATAAAGAAAACAGCTCTATTTACAATTACACCAAAAAGAATAAAATACCTAGGAATAAACTTAAGGAGTTAAAAGATTTGTATCCTGAAAACTATAAAACACTAATGAAAGAAATTAAATGTGACACAAATGGAAATGGAAAGATATCCCATGCTTGTGTTCTCTCTCTCTAACAAATAAATAAATAAAATCTTAAACAAAAAATGGGCAGAGCACCTGAGTAGACATTTTCCTCAAAAATACATACATATGGCCAACAGACACATGAAAAGATGCTCAAAACTACAATAATATTATAAATTTGAAGGCTATCGTGATTTGAGTGAGAGATTCGGAATTGGATTATTAATTTAAAGTAATAGTAAACATAAAAAATAGTAACTAAAACATAAAATAATAAAGTTTCCAGTAAAACTTTAAAAAAAATTTAAAAAACTACAATGAGATATCATCTCACATATGTTAGAATGACTAAAATCAAGAAGACAAAAAACAATTAAGTGTTGGCAAGGATGTGGAGAAAGGAGGAGCCTTCATGCCCTGTTGGTGGGAGTGTAAATTAATACAGCCACTGTGGAAAATAGTATGAAGATTCCTCAAAAAATTAAAAATAGAAATACAATATAATTCAATAATTCCACTATTTGGTGTTTACCCAAGGAAAATGAAAACATTAACTCAAAAAAATACATGTGCCCCTATGTTTATTGCAGCATTATCTGCAATAGCCAAGACATGAAAGTAACCTAAATGTCCATCAGTAGACAAATGGAAAAGGGATATATGATATAGATACAGATATGTCCAGAACAGAATATTACATAGCTCACAGTCATGAAAAATGATGAGATTGTGCCATTTGAGACAACATGGATGGATCTAGAGAGTATTATACTAAGTGAAATAAGTCAGACTGAGAAAGGCAAATACCACATTATTCCACTTACAAATGCAATCTAAAAAAATGAATAAATAAACAAAAAGCAGAAATAGACCCATAAATACAGACAAAAAAAACCTGATGGCTGACAGAGGAGAAAAAGATGAGGGGTATTTGCATACCCCCAGATGGGTGAAGGGGACAGGGAAATACAAACTTCTAGCTATGGAATGAGTAAGTCATGGGAATAAAAGTTAGAGCATAATAAATACAGCCAATGATATTGTAAAGCAATGTAATGGGACAGATGGTAGCTATACCTGTGGTGAATAGAGCATAATGTGTAAGTTTGTCAAATCACTAAGTTAGAACCTGAAAGTAAGGTAACTTTGTGTTCAACTATACACAAATTAAGAGAAAAAAGTAGAGATCTCATCCAAATAAATAAATAAATACATAATATTATATCATATCAATATCCTCAGCTTCTACCTTAAGAAACTATAAAAAAGTAAGGCAAACTAAACTCAAACGAAGCAGAAGGCAGGAAATAATAAAGATAGGAATGGAAATAAATGAAATAGAAAAGAGATAAACAATAGATAAAATCATCAAAAGAAGAAAAAGCTATATATAATATCTCTAATTGGATGACTTAGATAGTGGGAATAACTGCCCAGAGTGTACACAGAAGCAGAGTAAATAATGCTACCTGGAGACTCCCTGGAGTAATGGTGGAGAAGAACGTAGGGGAGGAGGAGGACACCATCATCATGCTAAAATACTCCTAAGAGTGAATTCAGCACCCTTTCCTACAGATGTTCCAGTTTCCCCCAACTTTAACAGGAGAGAGTTGACTTTTAGAAAGGCATTGCACTCATGCTGTGTCAGAGACCAACTGCAACAATGCATCAAGTCTAACTTAATACAGTTGGGTATTTAAGGTACCAGAAAGATCCACAAAGAAATGTCCACTTGTGGTATTTAGCAGGATAGCAACCAGACATTTATTTGCACCTGCTTATGACAGGCATCTCAATGAATTTGGTGAAGCAGGAGTCATACAGGCTACCCTGAGAGAGAGAGAGAGAGAGAGAGAGAGAGAGAGAGAGAAGAGAGGCTATGTATCCATCTCCTTCCCTTCCTTGGATATTTTGGATCCTAAAGAATTAACATCCTACCAGTTGAGAGGACTTCTCCTTATCAGCTGTAATGTAGGCAATCTGCCCTTTACCATAGGCAAGGATAGTGCTCTCGGTCCAACCCTCAGGGTAGTGAACCCAAATATTTGGGATTGGATTCTCTCTTGGTTCAGTAGCAATTTCTATTTTATATCTTTCATCTCATGGGGCCACCTAGAGCCAAGAGCAGGGGCACTTTAAAAGAAAATATTGAACTCAAGACCTCATATTGATGGTCATTATTTTTTAGGTACATGTAAGAAACAAACAAACAAGCAAACAAACAAAAAGCAAAAAACATTCTCTGCATCTGGGAAATAAATGAATAAGGTTACTGACTTCTACACCTTGCTGTTTAATAGCCATCCTGATCTTTTAAGAAAGAATTGAAGGGGGTAGAAGGCCCTTAGAGGGTCCCAATGGAGACTGAGTTATCAAATTATAAAATAAAAGTCTAGAGTTGAAGAAAAGGGGTGCACAGCCTATTTAAACGTGCAATGCTTGCCTGAGTTATATAATCCTGGCAGGGGCTATTTAATGCCCAACCATCAGCCACTTAAGCCTGTCCTTTAATTATCCATTATAATGCTCAACCACCCTTATAGCTTGGGAGTCCATCACATGCCCCACTATTGGCACTGATGTTCACCTTGGGCCAAATTCCAGAGCCATTATCAAAAGTAATGTGCTCAAGGTATCCAAACAGAAAAAAAATATGTAGCCTTGTAGGACCAGAAAATGAGACCTGAGTCAGTGGAACTTACAGGTTGGCTAGGCCAACCACCCAAAAAGTGTCAATTGCAGTCAAATTCAGGCAGAATCTTTTGGACTGGACAAGAGGCCCAGCATGATCTAGAGGGATGTCATCAAGACCTCCCATGGACTATATGAGAGCTTCAATAATTCACTAGACCCTCCAATTACTGGGCCCCTTTTAATTTTGGGGGGCAGAGGTTTCCAAAACTATCTCCTCCAGAATGAGGTATGGTACCCCTTCCCAGATCATCCTCAGGAATTTTACTTGAGTATACTAGGTCCTTGTACTTTGTCAGTGTTAATGGCTCAACTATGTTGTGCAGGTGTCTCAATGTGATCTCAGGGTATGCAGTGCCCTTGTGTGGACCCATCAGGAAGCCAATATAGTGGAAGGTCAGTGCTCCCTCAGGGAGTAGGACTTTTTCCATATCACAGCATACCTGTTCACTGAGGTAACCAAGGAATTTAAGAGTCCTGTGGCAGGACATTAAACATATATTACAGTCCATTCCAATAAAGGCAAATTGATCTAGATGGAAAGTGATGCTGAGGAATGCCTTTTAGGTATCAACTGCCACATACCAAGTTCCTTTGGCTTGAGCAATAGCCTACACACAGTTACAGTACCAGCTCACCAGGGCCAAGGGCAGTGCTATAGTATCAAGTCCCCTTAGTGATGATTCTCTAGCTCCTAAGGTCTTGCACACAGGCCAGATGGGACCTATAAATGGAGAAATAGTTTCACTTAGGCTTTCTTTAGCTTGGCAACAGGGCCATTATTTCTTCTTCCCCAGGCAGCTGATATTGTTTTGAGGATACAATGGCATTAGGTACTGCTAGTCAGGTGGATATAGGATCTTCTACATGCCCCACTAAGATTAAGCCCTAGTTGAAGTAATTCCCATTGGAGTTGGAGGTGAAGGTGAGCCTGGGTGCACATAAATAATACATCTAAACCAATAATACATTAGATAGTATAGTTCATAACAATGGAGATTTATAGGGACCCAAAAGTACCCATACATAGTCAAGCACTGGGCAAAGGTCTCAGTGAGACAAAAACCATAAACTATTATTTGTTTCACCTTATCCTGGTACCAAGGATTGTGGGGATCACAGTCACCTGTGAATAAGCATCTGAAAGGCCCAAGAAGTTCAATTCTTCTCCACATCCCCACTGAACTCTGACCTTGGCATAAGAACTCCTGTCCCCTTGAGGGGCTGAGGGACCTCAACCTAACCCCTACTCTTGCTTATTTATAAATCTAAGGGTTCTGGGTAAAGGTTTTTGGAGCTGTCCAATTCATCTCAGACTCACTGAGAGAGAAGGAAGGAATGGCTGCTTGTGTCAGTCACAGAGACATCCTCATGTGAACCCTAACAGAACTGCCTATAAGGATCCATGGCTCAGTACCTGATCATGAGTTCCTTGGTAGGGCAATCAGTCTCTTCTTTTGAGTCCCATTATAGAGTAATCACATCCAGAGATCTTTTGCAGAAGGCCCTTGTCCAGGTTGCTCGGGAAAGGATGCCCAGTTACTACTTCTTCATTGCTTTTTCTGTTGCTCATGTGCAGACAATGAAGGAGCAACACAAAGAGACCCTGGCAGAGGAAGTCAGAAAAAGAGCAGGAAGACAAAGCAGGTGGAAAGAAAAGATGGACAGAGAAACTGAGACTGGCTGATAGACCCTAGAAGAGAGGCCTTACTGCCCTTTACTGAGCAGCTGACAGTGAGATTGCTATTGAGTGAGCTGGGCTTATCTGGGACAACAGTCCCTGCTCTCCACAAGGCTGGAAAAGGGACTATGAGACTTCCCATACTTTCCCACACATCTTCACCATAAAACCCTGCTAACTAATGGAACCAGTGATGTTTGCCTTCCTCATAGCTAACACTGTAAAGCATAAATACTTTGACAATCTAGAGTTTGGAGAGGATGTGCTGATGAGAGGTCAGTTCCTGCAGTTTTGTATGCAAAGCTCACAAACTGGAACTTGACCCTGTGGGAAAGAGGAAGTCCCTGAAGCGTTTTATGCCAGAATGACATAAACAGATTAATATTTAGAAAAATCACTTTTGAACTATACAGACTAGGCTGGAGAACTAAAACTAAGTAGAAGGAGAGAACATTAGAACATATTAATTTTTAACACTTCATGTCCCTCTGTGACTTCATCTTTTTCTGTTCTTTTCTCACTGAGTTTGTATCTGCCAAAGGTAAACTGGGTACTAATGGGTAGAGTAAATGTGAGTAGCTATGGTCAGTTTGATAAATCCAAATAAGGAATCAAATTCTCAATTGCAGGGCTTCTCCTATCACTTCTCTTGATCTAAACAGAGAAATTCAGACTATGCATGAATAAATATTATAGAAGTGAGAAGCATTTAAGACAAAAACTTGAACCAAAGCAGTGTAAGTCACAAAAAAAAGTTTCAATTATGGCACAGGAGAAACTGGAAACAAAGTTCCCAGTGATATAGTAATAACCTATTCACTTGCTCTCTCCTTTAATGTAGTATACTCGAATGCAGAAATGTATCATTAGTACAATGGTCCCCAAGGACAAATATTTCTAGTTTCCTATGTTATATAATGACTGAGTTTAAATATATTGGAGGATCTTTAATTTAGTTATGTTTAAGGTCTACATTTCATCTCCCCTAACAGTGCTAGTTTATAAGTTCACACCCTTTGGGTTTCAAATCTTTGGTAGAAGTCTTAAGAAAGATATTTAAATGTTCAATCTAAATAGTCATACCCTAGAAAGAAGCCACATAAAATAAACCAGAAAATTTTCTGATTAAAGGACTTCAAAGAAACTGCAACCAGTTTTCCTTCCACCATCAATTTATTTCCTCTGAAAACTGAGTAAGAAGAAATAATCTGTGGTAGAAAAGACTGGTTTAGATATATGTCAGGAATCACTGACAGTAAGACTTCCTTAAAAAAAAAAAGTCAACTGAAAGGCAGAGAGAAAGAAAAATAACTTTTGTAAAACACTTTAAAAAATTGGTCACTTATAAATATGTTGTCTCTCTTAGAATTTTAGAGACTCCATAAATATTTCCCCCTTTCCTAGTCAAGGATCAGAACCCATTATAAAGAATATAATTAAGGGATGCCTGAGTGGCTCAATCGGGCAAGTGTCTGCCTTTGGATCAGGTCATGATCTCAGGGACCTGGGATCGAGCCTTGCATTTGGCTCCCTCTTAGAAGGAGCAGACTCCTTATTAGTAGGGAGTCTGCTTCTCCCTCTCCCTCTGCCTCCCCACTACTCAAGCTCTCTCTATCTCTCAAATAAAATCTTAAAAAAAAAAAGTGAACAGTTAAGACCGAAAGAGATTGAAGAACCACCTGACAAAGGCTATGTGAGAGGACATGGCTAGGTATTGTTGAGCCATAGAATTAGTCAGATTGACCCACAGTCAAGGGGGTGGAATAAGAGGGAAGGATGGCTTGACTTAAGCATGCTCAGTTCCTTACTTTAATTCAACCATCATAAACCACTCCTTCTCTAGAGAGGTGCTTAGAGCAGAGGGAAGCCATATGCTAATAAAGTTCTTTTCACTGGAAGGATTTCTTAGAACAAGGAGTAAGTGTCCTCCTGCCCCCCAACTCCAACACTCGCCACCACATAATCATAATCAGTGTTGTAAGCAGACACTTAAAAAACTTTAAGTTATTTATCCAAGAGTTATAAATCTCAACTGACAGAATCAAGATTTGAATCTGAATCTTTCTGACTAAACTTTTCTACTACCCAGGTCTGTTTCAGTGTAGGAGAGGAAAAATTTATTTTCTAGCCCTTCTTAGGTCCTTTATCTGGGCTTCAGAATTAAACTAACAGGAGAAAAACCATACAGAAACATACAAATTTTATTTAGTAGTTTTTATATGTATATGAGAGTCTTTATAAGAAAAACAAAGATCCAAATAATGGCTAGGCCTAAGTGCTTATATACCAGATTGGACAAAGAGTGGCAATTGTAAAAAAGTAACTAAAATATATGGAAAGACTGGAGGAAGATAAGAGTTATTTTAACAAGGTCTGTTTGTACAAATTCCTCTTCATCTAGATTCCTATCTCTAATGGTAAGAACATCTCTTTCCTCCTGGAACTGGGAGAGCATCTTTCACATGGGAGTTTCATCTTTTGTTTTCAAGAAGAAAAAGGGAGGTCAGAACATCTTTCTTGCACTAGATTTTCAACTGACTTTACTCAGAATAATCAATATGCCAAAGTGGCATGGGATAGCATGTCTTGAATTTCTTCACCATCTTTTTCTTAGATTATGGTAGAATAAGGACCATTTGAACGTCTTTGATATTACCCTATTAAGGAGATAAAGGAGTTTAAGAGTCTGTATAACTTTCTACCTACTAATTATAACAAAAAACAAATATTTAACCTATTTTTACATAGAAAACCTCAGTTGCAGTCCATATATTCATGATTTAGGGTTAAGGGCAAGGTAACCTTCCCCTCAATGGAGTTTAAAACTTTGCTCTCAAATCCAGGGAATATGAACTAGATACTGTGTCTCTAAAGAGGAATTCTCTCTCCTTGAAAAGACATAAAGTCAGGTTTTCTATTGTAATTATTTTGGGAAGCAATTTTAAATGGGAGATCACAGACCTTCCAGGCCAGATAGCCAAGTCAGTGAAAAGAAAAGAAATAGGGAAACAAAGCCATGAAGAAAGCAGAAGTGGGGATTGCTTAGAAAGGAATGGAAGAAAGGCAGAAGGAGAAGGAATCTAAGTTCCAGGGGTCTGCAAGCTAAGCAAGTTCCAAGAATGGGGTGTTGCCTTAGGAGTTACTGGCAAGTGACCAAGAATTGCTGTGGCCTCTGTTCAAATATGTAGAGGTCCTATTGTAGCATAGTCCTAGCTAACTAACCAATGTCACTTTTTGAATAAGAACTTCTCCTATTCACAAAGTACTTCACCCAATTATTGTGGAAAGAGCCATCTATACAGGCTGAGCTTTAGCAATCATTGAGGATATCCTCTGAATACCTATCGAGTGGTAGGAAGAGGCTCCATTCCCTGACTTGAAAGCCAAAATATGCATGCCAACTAGCACCCATGAGATGGAGTGTATATCCCTACACTTGATGGGACCAGATGAACATGAATACGAATATGCTGCCCTTAGGGAGGAAATCGAGCTGAGATAGGAAGTTCTGGAGATAGACTTGCCTGGATGTTATCCTAGTCAGCTCCTTGCTATCTGTGTGCCCATGAGCAAGTTGCAGAATGTATTTATACCTCAATTCCAAAAGTTGTGGAATAAATGGGGGGTAAAAAACAGCCCTAACTTACAGGTTCTGTATCAGAATGAACAGAGTTAATATATTGAAAGAATTTAGAACCATGCTTATCACATAGAAAACATTCAGTAAGTAATAATGACGCTATCTAGAATTTAGATTAAAGTTGAGAGTTATTAGCAATATTCTATAACTGCTGGCATTATTCCATAATCTGAGAGGTTTAATAATATTTGTGAAAACCAAAGAAATATATTACCCATTGAATACTGAACCAGTTGCCTCTAAACCCTCAGCACCTAGGATGTACTTTCTAAAATATTTTCCCACACTGTAGTCTAAGAAAAGGTACATATGCTCTGGAGCAAAGCAGACTCCCCAGAGAAACCAGTGGCCAATCTATTGCCAAAGTTGCTATCATGAACACTTATAGAGAGAACCCTGCTTCAGCCTAGAAGCCAGCAACTACTATGCCTGTCTTTATCTACCCACCCCAAGAATACCTAAAGAGAAAGCAAACGGTAGCAAACTTTGAGCTCCAAACCTGTCCATAGGACACTGTTTTTGCCTCTCTTTTTGGTTCTCCTCCCCTATTGAGTGGTACTACCCTGGATATTGGGAACTTGTCCCATGACTTCTACCTCTGCTATCCTGAATTGAACCTAGCTGATAATAGCTTTGGGCCCATTCCTAATCACTTCAGTTTAATCTGACACACAGGAAAAGATTTCACTTGCTCTTTCTGCATAATTGCTAATCAAGTCTCACTATACAGGTACAAAATTCAAACTTGCCCATTAATGAATCTGATTAGGCTGCCATTTATCAGTGGCCAAAGATCACATTTTGGCTCTTGGAAATGTCACAGCTAGAAACCTTATAGAGTTAGGTATCCATGTCTGGTGGAATTTAGCAGAGGCCAGTGGTGGGGAGAGTGGAGAGGAGATTCTCAGGGAATAGAGCTGCTGTGGTCTGAATGTTTCCGTGCCCACCCCACCTACCCCTAATCCCCACTGTGATAGCATTTAGAAGTGGGGCCTCTGGGAGGAGATTAGCTCATAAAAGCAGAGCCCTCAAAAATGACATTAGTACCATTATAAAAGAAGCCCAACAGAGCCCACCATGTAAAATATAAGAAGAAGTTTGAAATCCAGAAGAGAGCCCTCATTTGACCATGCTGGCATCCTGATCTTAGACCTCCAGCCTCCAGAACCATGAGGAATAAATTTCTGTTGTTTAAAAAGCTACCCAACTTTTGTAGCAACATGGACTGGACTGGAAGAGATTATGCTGAGTGAAATAAGCCAAGAAGAGAAAGTCAAGTATCGCATGGTCTCACTTACTTGCGGTGCATGAGGGGCAAACTGGAGGACAGTGGCAGAAGGAAAGCAAATGGGAACTAGGGTAATCTAGGGAGGGAAACGAAACAACAGAGACTTTGAAC